>BJBW01005747.1:0-67087 GCA_004320125.1 Scolopax mira
AACATCAGTCCTAGTAGGAAAATTTTATTTTGCAGGATATGGTAGGGGAAGTTTCATGTCCATTCTTTGCCCTGTTGCAATTCATCCTTTATTTTGCCTTCTCTTAGCCAATTTCTAGTCCGTGACAATATTTGGTCTCATATATTAGGGTATTTGTTTCCCAGATTGCCTCCTGTGAAGGACTTTGTCCTATGCCTCTTGAAAGTCCAAGAAAGTCACATCCACTCTTCTGGCAATGTATAAAAAAAAAATCTAGTAGATTGGAGAGACAATTTCTCTTCACTGAATCCAGACTGAGTCGTCCCCATTCTGTCATTTTCATCCAACTAAACTTCTGGTTTTCATTAGTTTCAACCAATGCAGCTGGCACTGGAGAAGGGCTCGCTGGTCCCCCATCCTAGAATCAGCTCTTTCTAAAATACAGATATGACATAATGAGAGGCAGTGTATTTTTGTTAGTAACTCAGCTCCTTTTTTCTTAAATTCCTCCAGTTCTCTTGGGATATATACCTTTCATTCCTAGCAGCTTGTGGCTCTTTAGCTTGTTCAACACCTCATGTTTTAACATCTCACTGTCTACGATTTGAGCCTGAAAAAATACATCTGGGGCCAATACTTCCCAGCATTCTCTGTGGTGCAGACTGATATTAATAAATCCTTTAGCTCCACTGTAAAGCTCTTTATGCTCCTAAATACTTCGTTGTCACCTTGGCACTCTAGGGAATCTCTTGGCCGCTTCCTGTTCCTAATGTGGGGAAGCTTGACGTTGTTGGCTATCTGCTCCTCTGGAAGCACCATTCCACATTGTAGGTGCCTTTGTATATGTGCCTGTATAGGCCTGCATTTCCATTTTCTGACCTTTGGCTTTGAGAAACACTGCTCTCCCCATTCACAGCTTGCAGCTGAAATAGATACTCCTAAAATGCACAGTGCACAGGCAAAATTGGGACTCCTTTAAAGCCTGGACATGGCCAGGTTCTGCTCTTAGATGAATAAAGAAATAATTCACATCCCGAGTCACAGCTTCTTTTGAGTGTTTAGTTACCACAAAATGAAACGTCAGTCTCTTGATGGTCACTTGCTGAGATGCCCGGTTTGTGGAAGTATGTTCTCTTGAGAAGATATTTCCTTCGAGCTGATAACACCAAGCCAACAATTCCTTTCAGAATTGATCTCGAAATAAACAGTGCATTCTTCCACAGGCTCATATCAGTTACAGCTCACTGCAAAACACACACAAAGAAAACAGAGCACCACTGGTTTGAGCAAGCTTGATGGCACAGCTAAACTCTGTAGGAGAGCTGGAGCACCCACAACCTGTTATTTCTCTAGAACAAGGAGAGGTATTTATCCACCAAGAACTCCCGGTATTTATTTTGCTAAATGAAAGTGGGTGCAAACCCTCCTTGCCAGCTTGCAAATAATTTCTCCTCTAGCTCCCTTCTTTATGGTTGCACATTTCCCTGCCTGAATCAGCGAACACTTATTTCAGCAGATATTATGCAAAGGATGCAAAGTGTAGGTGTTTGTCAGAAGAGCCAGTGTTTATCCCTCAAGGATGCTGAAGGTTTTATGCAGAGCAGCTGACCTGCTTCCCTTGGTGGGTAAGACAATAGATGTCTTATGCTCCTTAGTCTGTCTCTCAGATAGGAATTTATCTGCTGAGCAGCTCTCCATGGCATGACTGTCCCTGAGCTATCACAACTTCAGAAGCAGCTCAGACCCAAGAAGCATGACACTATTAAAAAGGCCAAAATTGCATAGACTTGGAAGCAGAAGACCGTAAGAGATGTGGAGAAAATATCTGTGAGTGCAGTCTGGGCCGAAGGTATTGTCCTGACCAAGCTTTCCTTTTCTAATTATTAAAATTATTTGTGTTTGTAGTATTGGACTAACATGTCTTTAAGCTTACCCCATCCTTCAGGACATTGTTATCCACTGCACAGGAAATGGTAATGAAGAGCTGCATCCTTGCTCAGACAAGGCAGGAACCCATCACAGGGAAGAGTAACTTCAGGCTGATGCTAAAAGTTGTTTACATTCATACACTGTCTATGATGGGCTGATGGGCACTTGCTCGGTGTTGGATCAGGAATTCAGCTGCCCCAATACCAAGGCATACCCTTGGTGGATTGTGTGGATATGGTGGTTGTCATATCCTTGCTTCAGAAACCCTTCTCAGGGGGGTAAATTGATAGATCCTGGCCTTTTCTGACTGAGGTTTTTCCCTCAGTCTAGTTATCTACAATGCTGAGATCCTAAAGCCCAGCCCTTAGCACCCAGGCCCATGCTTTTTTCCATAACCCATGGATTTGTCTCAGGCAAAAACCTGCTTTTGGCTTACTCTTTTTGATCACTTTCTTCCCCCATCCAATCTCCAGGAGCCAGGGGACATGAGATGGTTGCAATTGCCATGCTGGTCATGAAGAGGACAGACCTACTGGTTCAGCCCTGTGTTAGCCATATATGGCTCCACTTCATTTTCTGTGCCTTCAAATCCCTTGTCTTCACACTTGTCACTTAAAATAGCAGGTAGGAACGTGCACAAGTTTCCTTTTTATAAGGAAACACAGATCAGATTGAAATGTAATTGTTCATCCTCTACAACTTGCCTCTCTATTTTTCAGTGCCTGTAGTTAGATGTGATTTGTGACACTCGGTTTAGATATAATCTTTTACATTGATTTAGCATGTCAGCCTTGTATTGATCCCACACTTAGGTCTTGTCATTTGTAGACAGTGCAGACTGTAAGCTTCCCTGCCTATTTGAGGGCTGACATTCAAATCCTTAGTACACACCATCATCCTTCCCTGGTTGCGCTCTTGTAATCATTTTGCTAGCTTCTATCCTGTCCCAAAATATGACTGAAAATAAAGTTATGTTGATTTTCTGTGTTTCCAGGTTTTCTTTTCAGGTGTCTTAAATGCCTTTACTGATCTCATCCCTCCAGCTTTTATTGGCCTGTGAGAAAACCTGGAAGATCAGAAAATCAGCTGAACCACATCTCCAGTCAATCTCACTGGGCTCATCCAGGCAATGCTGCACTATGGCAAAATTCTTCTTTTTATTTTGATTTACTGTTTCAGATGATGACAAAATGTGGATGGATTTTGACTCCTTTATATCAGACTGGAGCATTGTAGAGATACAAGGTGTGAAAAGGGCACCTTCCTGTGTATAATTCATGGCATCAGAACGAAATTAAATGAAACAGCATGTTGCTAATGCCATTTGGCATTATACTGGATTTAAATAATCTTTCTGGGGCAGAGAACACATTTTTTACTTTATTTTAAGAGAACCAAGAAAGCTAACTAGTTCTTTGCATTTTGAGGCACCTTTATGATTCATTGTTCTATTCAAATTGAGCTTTAAAATCTCATTATTTCTCTTTCCTCTGCCTACTAAACTTTCTCTTTGCCTTTCATGGTTTTGTGCAGCACAGTGGAGCTTACAAAACCTGATTTAATTACATTTTGGAAGAAGACACAGATTGCAACCACAGAGCTGCCACCCTCAAATAACCCCCAGTCAACTCCCAGGCTGCAATGTAGCTCCATGTAGGAAAATATGAAGCTGAGGCCCCTCTCTGCTAAATGTGGCAGTGTACAGTCCCCTCAGTTGTTGCAATAATGATAAAGTTGTATTTTGATGTGATTAGCAGCTTGATCCTCAAAACTGACCTTCAAAGATACACAAGGTTCAACCTCCATTGCCCAGATAATGAGTTGAAGAATAATAACACAAAATAAACATTTACAAATCATTTCTCTCTTTACTCACCAAACTCCCTGGCCCAATCTGTGGAGTGAGAGGACACAATGATGTCTTTCACTTAAGAAACCCAAATAGCTTTACAGCAGGGATAGTGAATTAACTATAGCAGAGTCTCCATCAGAGATAAACTGAGATATGATCACTATCAGACCCTTTTTTCTAAAGCAATTTGACAGTGGCAACACTTAAAAATGCTGTGTTTGAGCTCTCTGGACCTGTGGGAAGGAGGCCACACTGAAAAAAAAAATTTGCATTTAGGGGCAAGGGATGTCCCAGAGAAACATGTTCTTGTGGGAAGAGGAGGAGAGAGGTGATACTACTAAAAAGAGATCTTAGTGCAGCTGGGGACAAAGCTAAACCAACAGCAACCTTCATGGGTAATAAATCCTCTGCCCCATCCTCCAGTGACAGCTGTTTACCAAGGACCATTTGCTGCTAGTTCCTGAGGACCACAGCCCAGTGGGATGGGGAACAACTATGCCAGTGTCCCTTCGCCTCTCCTACACAGGTGGCAGAAACACGATGGCACTGCAGGAATCTGAAAGGATCCGAGGATAACAGCTTTGTAATTTTAACTGAGACATCTTCCAAATCTTGCAGTACATACCTTTTGATAACGAAAGAGCTATTGATGCATTTGGAAAATGGAGAGCTGGCTCCTGGCACAGGAGCTTCCATACTCTTTTTATCATCCTTGGATCTACTCAGTTTTGCTCCACTCCAGAGCCTATGAACAAAAGTACTTAAAACACAACTGAGATTCAGATATCAAACATTTAACTGCATTTTCTAGGTCCTTTGCTCCCGTAACAGAAACCTCACATCTTTTCCAAAAGAAACAGTCTCCTGTTCTCCTTCCAGTGTCTGCTGTTGAATGCTTTGCTACTCAGTATATAACAGTATTTATACTCCACACCCTCTCCTTGGAGTGATGCCTGCCTAGCAGTGATATTTTCGCAGCTTTCAACCTCAGGTGGAATGGGTCAGCTTTTGGGGAATGTCATTATTTTTCTTGGGAAAGAAAAGATTTGTAACACAAATGAACTGTTACTGAGATTATTTTTTTATTTGCAGAAAAAATATGTTTATTCAGCCACAACTTTGTCTATTGACACACTAAGGATCTAGTAAATCAGACTATGCAATAATTTTTTTGATAAAAGTTTCCATAGAAATAGTTCAAGGCTGTTGCAAAGCTTGGTATAGTTCATATCTTCCCAAACCCAAACTAAATATGAAATTTCAATCTCATCTCTGAAACATTAATTTTTCCGGCATGTCTGCCCTGCTGACAGCATGTCTCCTATGTTCCTGCTCAGTTCTGCTCACTCTCTGTGGTCAATGAAAAGATCTTCCCTCTTTCTTCTATTGAGAGGGATCACAGTTGACCCGTGTTTAATCCAACAACTAATTACTTCAAAAATGAGGCTGCATAAACCCAGTCAATGGAAGTATGGAGCATTTATGTGCCTAAATAATGAGCTAAACAGCATAGACCGTGCCCTCTCCACTCCTCGCCATCTCCTTAGCAGGGATTGTATCAAGAGCTTGCAGACGTTATATCTCAAGACATTCATAGTGTGGCAGGATTGTACCCCTCAGTTAATTTCCTAATAATTTCAGCCTGAACTAAACATTTGCAACTTGTCTGAAAGTTTAACTGAGAGCTCACAGCCAGGATATGACTGGTCTTTACTCCCTGTCTTTCCTGAACTCCTGGATGCATAACCCCTGCCCCCTTCACCTGCGTGCTACCAGCACCATGGCCCTGCAACCAAAGCTGGCCTGGGCTGCACAGCTGTAGTTTCACATGAAATTTTGGGAGAAAAACAAAAGGTGATGAGACCTTGGTTGTTTTTGTAATTGTTCTGCCTGGTCTCCTCACTTGCTGTGTTTACAGTCAAGGGGAGAATTCTGATAGCTCTGCCACTCCAGCGCACTGTTGGTAGTGGACTGAGCAGACACTGTGGAACTTTCCCACTTCCATCAGCCCTGGGTCAAACTCAGACCTGGCTGCTACTGTCAGTCCCAGTCTGTTTGCAGAATTAGTGCCCCCACCATGTCCATTTTCTCTTGTCAGTCTCCTCTTGGTGCCCACAAGTGCCTTTTAAAGATACCAGGTGCAGTGGTTTCAGCTGTTGTCTCCTGTGGTTCTCCACCCAAGCAAGGGCTGGATCAGGTACTGTGCATCAGGGAATGACACAGCAAACCACCACACCCAGCCTGGGCGGGCTCCATGTCTGCACTGAGCAGGCTGGAGTTTGGCAGAGCAATAAAACTTCACCCACCCTCCTGGTCCCACTGGAGTAGAAAGATGCCTTGATGCTTGCAGATGGGCAGAAAAAGTGCCAAAGAGTCTCTCCCAGGACAAAACAAGGACAGCTCTGAGCAAGGATCCCCTTGTTTTTATGCTTGACCTTCAGCATTCCTGTCTGCAGATACATTTATGTTTTTCTTACGTGTATCTTAACTGCAGATATATTTAGAGCTTTTGCAGGCCCCTGGATTGTCCTGGATGAGGAGGGTGGGGGCAGTGCTGTGTGCCCAGGTGCAAGGTCAAGAGAGAAGCTCTGCAGAGTCCCAATCAACTTGGCTCCAGCTACACGTTCCTGCCCTGGGGTAATTGCTCTGCCCACAGACCATAGTATAGAATTGAATGCTGAGAAATTCTGCCCCCGGGGGTACAGGAAGTTTGAAAACCAGTGCTCGTGAAATAGGGGAGCAGGCAACCTCTGCTTATGCAGCACCAGCACAGAGCCCAAAGGGCATCATCTTCTTCACCCCCAGAGGCTGCAGCATCTGGTGAACACACTCACCTGGGAGCTGGAGCAGGGGCCTGAGCTGCTCCCTAGGGCTGAAATTAGTAAATCTACATTTTCCCCACGGTCATGATCTTCTTAGGTCATTTCAAGCTTGGAAGTGTTTGTGCAAGAGTGCAGACCTTCACTTTAGCATAGATGTATCCTTAGACATGGAAGCCATAGGACCTGAGTTACAGGTAGGTCTGACCACAACTAAGAGGGGAACAGCAAGCTGCTGCTGACGTTCAGGGAGGGATTTATGTTCTCACACTACAAATTCTCAGACCCTGAGTGACAGTCTTTCTGCTTAATAGGGGAAGCAGAGAACAATCCCACTTAATAAATGACACACATATGCATGCATACAATTATGGTGATACAGGAGGGATAATTCTTCCAGACTAGGAAAATGGTAAGCAAATTGTAAGCAAACAGGAGGAAAGGCAAAGACAGAAGGCTAATGGAAATCAATGATTTTTCAAGCCAAAATAATCACAGTCCCACAATCAATAAATAAGATAACATTGGCTAAAATCCGTTCCAGACTGTGATAAAGTGAAGGCTCCAATTAGAAATAAAAAAACACCATATGACATTTTATGTACTAGTCTGCCAAGCCCTTTGTCTACCAACCACATTAATACAGGCAGGGGACAATAGCTGTAAGACATAAGCTGCACTGAGACATTTGTCTGCATGGCTGCCTTTACAGTGTATATCTCACTCAACCTCTCCTGAAATGCTTTTGAGCACTGCCACAGAGTCTATGCCTGCCAAAACATGGATGGCTATTAAAGTTATTTATTTGAAATACAGCTTTTGTTTCCCCTTTGCTCCCCATGTCATAGCATTGCACAGAATGGGCCTAAACCAGCTCCTCATGTCCATTATACGCTTTTAGTTTGACAGTGGGGAGAAGGGCTCTGTCGTTCTCCCTGCCTTAGTCCCGTATCAGCTGCCTGAACACAGAAACAAGGCACAGCAGGGCTACAGGCAATTATGCATTTAAAAATCAAATACCCAGGCAGGTGTTTTCAAAACCTTCAACTCCTGCAGGAGGCACTGCCCACTAACAAGCTCTCCAGCAGCTCTTCCCCAAGGTTTTGCAGACAGTCAGTGACAGGCCCATGCCTGTGATAATCACCTCCCTGTGCTTGCGTGCTGAAGGGTAAGGGCAGCCACAGGGAATTTCTAGATACAGGCTTGGGGCAGGAATTGTGATAGTGACATTTCCCAGTGGCCTTCAACTGTGAGCCAGTCAGCAAGCAGGTCTCCAGCAATCACTTGTGGCCAATGCATCTCCTTCCCTAGAGGCCGAGCCTCACAACAGGGTTGGTCCTGGTGGCCTCGCACCTCCTCCTGTCCAGCAGGTTCTGGTGCCCAGTCCCACGAAGGCAGCTTGGTGGGACACTGAAGGGCATGACTTCCCACACCACCAGTGTTCACGGTAACCCTTCGACTGCCACCAACATGATTTTAAAGCCAGTTACTGGGTTTGCTGAGAGTTTGATTTAACTTTGTAGTGACACATGTTCCTCCCAGCAACCCACAAAATGACTCCTCTATGAACAGTCTCACTCAGCTCTATTTTTTTTTCTCTCTCCTGAAAGAGAGAGAAAAGGTATCAGAGACAGAGATTTCCACACCAGACGCATTGCTTATCTGCTTCGTGTAACAGGCTGTTGGATATTTCATCAGCTCCTGATAACACATGAATAGTTTACCCATCCCACACCTGAAAGGTTCTTGGGATAACTCATCTGAGTACACACTGACTCCTTGGGTATTGTGAGTACAGCTATAATATAGACCAGCTGTGGCCCAGTTTGGAAAAATATCCATCTGTGTTGTCCAGGAGTGAATGCTGCTAGAAATACCTTTAAAAAATAAAGTATATCCATCTTATTCATAAGTTGTAGCAAACTGCTGTAGAATGGGCTCTACTCAGTGGGCACCACGTTATCCTGGGATTTATTATGATGGATATAAAATATAGTGAAGCTGTTCTTATAGCACCTTCCACAAGGCATGCCTCTGCCTAAAACTATGGAAAATGCAAGATGGAAAATGCAAAAGGGCAGCACATGGGAAAGGTGCTGAAATGAAAGGCTGAATCCAAGATGACGATAATGGTAGTTGGAAGCAAATTCCAGAGAAGGCACCTTGCAGTCTCTTTTCCGATGTGACAGAGAAAACAGGAGCTACTGACAAGGTTCTGTGTGCTCCTCAGTTTCTTCCCCACATTTTGTAAAGCAGGAACCCCTTCATTTGTCCACAGACTAAACTGTATCAGAGAGTGCCCGAGCCCTGTCTGGTTCACACCATAGAACTGAAACAAAGCTGTTAGCTCAGCTACTCAGCTGCCTGTATGTTAAAATGAAAGGGCAGCTCCTTGTTCACCTGCTGACTGCTACTGAAGACCATACCATCCTTTTGATACCAGCTAAGCAGGTCTGGGCTCAGCCTTCAATGCTTGACAGGAGAGCTCGCCCACATGCAGGGCGACGGGTGACCCGCTAGCGTTACTCTTCAGTCAACAAAAAGACTTCCAGTGATTTCAAGAAGTAATTCAACAATTTGCAAGTACCTGGATGAATACAAGGTTTCTGATACAGTCTTAAAAATCTGAAAAAGGCCCTTGTAGTGAAAGGTCAGCAATATTATGAAACCTGAGAAGACCTCACAAGTGCCGCTTTTTTTTTTGCTCCAATAGTAGAAGTTATGTAACGAGGAACATTTACACTCCTCGTTCACAGGGCTTCTTCCACATTTGCTGAAGACAAACTGATGTAAGCTTATTCCATCCTCACCCCTGAGGCTGGAAACATATATCCAGAGGCAGAGATGGGAACTTAAACTACCTTTGCTCTACATGCGCATATCTACACCTCATTTCTAACTACACCTCTGGGACTACTTGTAGGACACACTGCAGCAAAGCCCGGTCCAGGGAGTCTCCCCTCAGCCAAGCTGATGAGGAATTTGTACAGCTCCCTGCAGTGCATGAGCAGACAGGGCAACAAACCGTTGCAAATCCTGAGACCAGAACCTCTCTTTTCCACTCTCTCTCAGAGCTTGAAAAGTCACTATTTCCTTCTCATTAACAATATCTGTGAAAATGAGTGAAGGCAGAATCGTAAGTGAAGTAATTCTCGGAGGAGAGAAGAATGAGCCAACAGTAAAGAAGTGCTTTTTAATATAATATTTTTTCATTTACAGATCCTACATCTATCCTACAGACCGAGGCTTGAACACCACGGGTCTGTAACATGGAAAGCTTCACCAGCACTGCTCACCTCTCCTGCTGCCAAAACTCACTGCAGCATGTTCCTAGAAAGAAGAAACACTTGAGCCCACTACCAAGTCTCCCTTTGAGCTGTGCCTACGTGGGAGAAAAGACCCAAAATGTAAACAGAACCTTGGTTTTGACCTTTGTGTAACTTAGGTCAGGACTTAATGCTTTTTGCAATTTCTCTAGACATTTGTAAGAATGTCTAGTTTTACACTAGGATCAAGTAACAAGGAAGTTAGGGTAGCTGTGGTAAAAAGTCTTGCTTACTCCTCTGATTCTCAGCTTAAAAAGCACAGCAGAAACATAGGAAAACAAAACAAATTATTTCCAGGAGCTGAGCTGTGAGTGGTGGAAGCACCATCCATTTTGCAGCCTTTCCTGGGATCACTGTGTAAGTCATCAGGAAGCACAGGGCCTTTCCCTGGATTGCAAAGGGTCAGTTAGAGACACAAGGGCCTGTAACTTGTTACTTGCCATCCACTCAAGTATCCTGCTGTGGGACAAGGTCTGTACTAGCTCTCCTTTGTGTCCTATGTCTGAGGGTGATGGCGGCAGCCCTTGTCCCCCTGTGCATTAATTACTGCTTGCCAAGCCAAAAGCAGCTCCTGGAGCTAGACATCATCCTGATTTTCATCTGATGGTTTACGACCAGTTTACTAAAGGGATCAACAGACTCACAGGCTTGTAACTGAGGTGTAAATGAAGCTCAGGTAAGTGCCATCCTCTGCTCGCCACATTACTCAGCCCCACTCACACTGTTGCAAAACGAGTAGACCTTGCAGGGAAGAAGCAATGCAATTGGCATCACAGCATCTCTTTTTAACCAAGACTGTTGGATACAAGCTTCACTGTAGCTTTTTTCTTTTGCCCAAGAAGCTCACACTCTAATAGATTTAAAAATAATGAATTTTATTTGCCACAAAAGGAACACAGAGGACAAAGATTTTTTTCATTTACATGAACATTTGGTGAGTTTTCAGAGCAAACACAAAATCCAATTTCCTTCCGGTTTTTCAGCTTCAAAAAAAAAACCCAAACCCAAAATGAAAGATATTGAGAGCTGACAGCCAATGAAAGAAATTACAGCCGTCCCCAGTGTAAGCAGAACAAGAGGCACTGCTCATCTCGCTGGCAGAGGAAAAACAGCCCCAGGGCTTGCACCCAAATTTCCACTGTACCTGTGCCATGGGGACAAGGCTTGTGTTTTAGGTGTCTAGAGAGGTTCCTGGGCACTGTCTGCTGCACAGATCTTGTCCTTCTGACAGGTAACGTGTTTGCACCAAAATACAAGCATTTTCAGAGTGACTTCAACCCATCAGTTTTCCTACCTCGTTCTGTTTCTGACAATTTTGTGGCTTTCTCTAGTCCTTTCCTTTTTTGGTATATATGCTTTTAAAAAAAATAATCTGTTGCCTGGTGCGTTATTCTGAACTGTAGCCTCCTAGACATCATATTTCCTTTTTCTAAACCTCCTGACACTGCTCCTGTTGATGCCTAATGCTGTCAGCTGCACAGTAATTACATCGAAAATGTGCTGGTTCCATGAACACATGTGGAAATCATGTCATTCTGTGTGTGCCACTCACATAGTAATTAAAATTTTGCAGTTTTCCTCCAGCCAGATGATGGGACCCATTTCTTTCTTGGACAAAACATCTTTTTTTGGTTGTTGTTTTTATAAGTGCCCCTTGCATATTAGGATCATTTTTTAATAACTGCATGAGAAGAGAATAGTGCCAAGCACCATAAAGATAGGAAAAGGCAGACAGAAAACTTGCAGAGATTAGCAGAGCTCTGGAAGGTTTCCTGAGCAAAGCTGGGAGTTTGATTACTCATAGAAGAGGTGACAAAGGTGAGTGGTTGAGAGGAAGGTTGTTTTTCCTGTAGGACTGCCTTCCTGTGTTGACTTTCACATGCACACATGAGATGACTGAGCCCTGGCTTACTGTGTCTTTCTGAAACATGGTGGCATGCCAGCACCCTGCCCTGATGTTCTATCTGGTTCTGGGGCTGTCACTCCAGTTCTGCATACACTGGAGAGCTCTACATGTGGCCATAGTATGAGTAAAGGCACCTCAGAGCCACGGGTGGTAGCTGGTGACAGTCCCTGGCCTTATATTGTCCCCTGTTGCGTTGTAGACATCTGTAGTACCGCAAAGGGGCCTGGCCTCCACAGGCAGCCTTCAACAGGCTGGCTTGGACTGTGAGAGAGGTGGCTGGGGGACCCCACTGCAGGTGGTAGAAAGCCTCTATGTTTACAAACAAACCCTGGGCCCTAAACAGGGTATAAATGATGATGCTGAAATGCTGCCCAGCACAAGCATTGCACGGTAACAAAGGGAAACTACAAAACACCTTCAGAGAGAAACAGCCTGGCCAGTGATGGCCACAGATATGCTCTGTATGAAAAAATAAGTCAGAGTGATCATGACTTTCCCTCTTGATTCAAATTCTCTAATACACTGTTTACAAAGGAATGATGAAAAATGTAATTTAAGAGGCTCTGAACCATTCACCACTGACCAAAATCTAGTGTTGCTGCTGGGGCCACCACAAGAATGAAAGGAAAAGAGCCCAACTTGCCCTGGTCCCTATTTTAGGAGCACACATGCCTAAGCAGGGATGGGGTGAGATGGCAGCATCTGTCTGTTGGCCTTCAAATCACCCCAGGCTGTTTCCTGAGCCTCCCGTGCCTTGCTGGGCTGCCTTCTGACTGCCCTCCCTGTCTTCCCAGGCTGTGCACAGGCTTCGCCTCCCCAGCCCGGTCACTGGCCACACAGTCTGTCCCCAATGCCATGGGAGGAGAAAAGAAGCAGAGAGATAGTGTCTTCAGGGCTGGTGGCTGTTGGCTGGTTTCCACTTTTTCATCCCAGGTGCTGTATGCACTGAACTGAGGTAGGAGGAATAAGGGGAAACTTGTTGGAAGGGAGAGCAGCTGGAGTGGGAATGGGCACAGAGACCCCTGCATAGTGGCTGCAGGCTTGACAGGACACCTTGGAGGAGGCCACCTGAAAGATATTGTTAACTCTCTCCTCATTATACCCCAAGACATGACCTAGTGGAGCTAATAAATAGCGGGAAGCTATAAGAAGTACAGAAGCAGCAAAAATGAGTGATGGGAGGGGAAAAGTGTTTTGTAACACTTTCCCTTTCTGTAAAGGGGGAAAAAGTGCAGCAGAAAAAGCAAATGGCAGGAATGAACAACAGGGAGAATTAAGTTGGGAGAGATGGAGGGAGCACAGCAAAACTCTTTGCAGTTGACTGATAGTTACTGGTTATCCTGCAATGTCCCAAGGACCAGACCCACAAAGACCAAAGGCCAGTGTCTGGGAGTCCAGCACCCAAGAGACACACTGGGAGTCCTGACAGTTGGCACCATCTCTCAGTGATATGCCAAGCAATGTCAAAGCCAGAAACCTAGCATAACTAGTGAGGGAAATAATCATCCCTCTCCCTGGGCAAAGGGAGAAGCAGCAACTGTAAGTCATGTAGAGAAAATTCTCCTTATCATCAGTTGTCACAGGAGAGTCCCCAGGCACTGTTGAAGAAAATGTAGTTGGAGAGAGGCAGCTTGTGTCATAAAGCCCAGCAAAAGCAAAAAAAATGAGCTGAGAAAAGCTTGCTTGTGATGTGGTGGGCAGAAGAGTGAAGGCTTTGCTTATTTTTGGTGACTAGCTTGGCTGGTGGCTCTGCAGACCGAGCGGAAGTGCACTACAACAGGCACCACTGTGTCTAACTGGGATTAGCATTTGACAAGTCTGCAACACCAGGACACTAGTAACAGGTTGGCTGCTAATGTAATTTGTTCACTGGTAGTGGGTACATGGGTTTCCTATGTATTTACTTGGGTTTGCATGCAGTCATAAGGAGACTTACAAGCTGTGAACATCTGCAGTTTTGAATTACTTTTACAGCTACAGGAGGCTTTTCAGATTAGTGTTACCTGAAACTCATCAGATTAAGGATTTTCTGCTCAGAAACCTTCCTGGGTATTAAAAGGGACGTGCACACCCATTAAAAGGGTGGAAGAAGTGCTCCTTTCCTGGACTGTCCTCATTCCCAAATGTACAGCTCTCCATCTTGAGCAATCCTGCTAATTTTGGAGAAGCTTTTATGTCACCTCTGAAGCCAGGGGATGTACAAAGCTCACTGAACCCTGATGTCTCCAAAGATTTTATACCTCATGCTCTTTTAGTGATCTGAAGGCAGCCCCCTCTCACACTAAGTCCACCCTCCTGCCCCTGGAGTGGGTCATATTTATTTTCTCCAGCTGGTATAACCACAAAAGTGGACAGTATCCATGGAGAAATACCCACAGGCCTACTGTGCATGGGGAATGGTGGCTAAGTTTGCCTTAGCACAAAGTGGCAAGTTTGTCCCGTTTCTGGGCATCTCCTCAGGACTGGAGAGGCAACCCTCAAGTCTGCTATCTTTTCTTATTGTAATGGCTTTTGATCTGGTAACACAAGGTAGCACTGAGACTTTGTGCTGGGAAAACTGAAAACAATATCCTCTCCTCTTTTGTGCTGCTGCTGGAATTGTTTAGTGGATGAAATAAATCCTTTGATTATTGCTTCCTATTGTTTGATGGTACTGGATTGATAAGGTTTATTGAAGTCAGTGGAGTAAACCAATTCATACCTACTGATGATGATGTATGCTATTGTTCTGGGATGATTTGCACCACGATAATTTCCAAGGCATTTGGACGCAATGTTTAATTAATTCTGGCAAGTGATTTAAACTCCAGTCAATTGCTGCTAACCTGAGATAAGACTATTTGTATAATTTCAGTATAATCGTCTTCTCCCCTGCATTAATTAACACATGACAGCATTATACTGACAGCTTCTTAACACTTTTCTAACATTTCTTCCAAATCTCTCTCTCCTGCATCCCTCTGGACAACATGTCAAAAAAAAAAAAAAAAGAGCTTTTGAAAGCCCTTCATTTTTTACCATTCCATTTTGCTCTACGCCAAGGCCAGTTGGTCCCTGCCTAGCTGAAAGATCGATGAAGAAGGAACAGGGTCTCACCAGCCTATAAATTCATTGTGAGATCCAGAAGCCACAAACACTGCTAATAGTGACAGGCCTCGGTAGCTGGGAAGAGTCTCGGGCAAGGCATCCATTTGGACAAGAAGTAACTGCACAGGGCAATTAGGGAATTTACTTTTTTCGTGTAGTATTGAAGTAGTTCATGCTCTGTTGCTATAAGGACACCACATTCATAGTCTATCAAGAGTTAATATATCTGTAATTGCTGGAAAACATCTTGCAGTCTGTGGGTTTGTTTTTCATCATCTTTGTCTCTGCCTCTTTATTTCAGCAATAATAACTTTTTCATTAATTACTATAAGTATTACTGCACTTCCCAAACATCTCTGCAGCAGTTCAGCTGAATTCCTATAGACATTTTGTCAACTGTTTTTAGCAAAGCCTTCTGTCTTCTGTAAGATGCAGAGACCCACCTCCACCTCAGCAGGGAATGACTACGAGTCCTCTTGACCCCACATTCTCCATCTCACAGCATAGGTCAGATACATCCCACCAAGCCATAGATGTCCAAGTTAGATATTTACCTTGTCTCTGTTCCCTCTACAATCATTGGACCCTCCTCATGGGTAATTATTTCACCTGATTTATCTCCTGTTAGTTTAGATGCTTGCTATCAAAAGTTAATCTAGGAAGAATCTAGTCCAGAATATGTCCATAAGTTTTACTACTTGGTCTTTTAGTCTGCGTTCCTCCATATAATCATTAAGTCACTCCTGCAACTGATACAAGCAGCTCTCCAGAGATCATCAGAGATCACCTGTCTCATCCCCTGCCACAAAATCAGAACCTGTCCTTAATTCATAATTCTGCCACCACAAAAATCTCTGCAATGTGATTTTGAGGAGGTAGATGTAGGCTTCAGATGATGTTGTTCACAATTCACTGCTCAGCAATATCTCACAATTGGCTGTTGTGGCTTTGAAACTCAGCCACAACTGCATACTTGCATCTGAAATGAGCAGCAGCTTCCCGAGCCTGGGCCGTGCAGCAGTTGTTGCTCCAACACCCCCTTCACCTCGTGGTCCTTTGGCTGGCACACAATTTTTTGAGTCACTGGCACTTGTGCTTCTTGCCCTTGCACACTGATTATCATTTCTCAAATCATCAGTAGTCCTTCCTCCCCTGCTGCCTCTATGTCTTAAAATATCCAGTAGAGCTCTGCACCCTGCAGAGAGGATGACTTTGCTTTTAAACTACTTCTATAGCGTGCAGGTAAAGATATACAGTAACAAATGTCTAAATAGAAATTCTCACAATAACCTTTTCAGGTTACTGTATTTCTTTCTGTGTTACTGTAGTGTGGAGGTAAGCTTGCTCCTCGGATATATATATCAAGCTTTGACCAACTTGGTTAAAAACAACCATGATGTCTTACTGTCTCCTGACCAATGGCTTGGCCTTCATTGAGCTGAGCTCCTGAGTCACCAGGTATTCAGAGTTTCTGTAAAAATTAAGAACCACTTGAAATGAGCTGTTTAAGCCTTGTTTAAACTTGCACAAAATAACAGTAACAGGGATAGTCAAAAGATCTTATTTGTTTGTAAATTTTTAAAAGGCCTACCTTGTGCCTGGAAGTATTCAATAGAAATTACACAAAGCAAGAAGGTTTGACTAGCTATTCCCCTAGAGTTACTTCATAGAACAACATTTCTGTTTACCCTAACTCAAAAACAGTATTTTTGAATGCAGCACACTGTAGCATTTTGCCCCTTCTGATGTGGTTCTTAAAATGATAATACGTTGTAGACAAGTTGTAGGTCACTTTGCATCTCATCTCTCTAGTGAATTAAATTCTCACCACATTATGCTCCTGCAGGCCAGCAAATGCATAGTCAAAAATATTTTCACAGGGCTCTACAACTGATATTCATTAAAATAGCCTCAGTATTTTAATGAATGTAAACTCATTAAATTTCTGTAATTAAATTCTGTAAAGAAATGGCCTATAACAGAGATCCACCCTTGTAAAGCTGTTGCAGAAAAAAAAATAGACATGTATAAAGAATGTTTCTGATAGAAGAAAAAATAACTAAGTAGATCAGTATTTGGGAAGGACAACATTGTTATTAAAACACAGTGCTGGGAGACGGATGTCCACACTGTATTTCCAGCCTGTCACAGATTTCCCCTATGACAGTAGACAAATTGCTTACAGCATATTTTTAAAACTGGCCTGCGATTTTGGGGGTGACACTGTCTGAAGACTGACACTTCCTTTTGGCTCCAGAGGCACAAATGCTGCTTTTAATCTTGAAAACCTGAGTCTGAGGTTTGTATTAGGTTTGTCTGTACCACTCTGAGAGATGAGTCCCCGGAGCGAGCCTGCCCAGCCTCCTGCCCACCACCAGCCACATGGCCGAGCCCAGGCTGCTGCTGACAGCCTGCCCGGGTGGCTCTGCCAGGAAGGTTTAGACATATTCCTGTCTGTCTGGACCTGTCAAAACAGATCTGTTGGTTTTACTCTACGTTTAACTAGCCCGATCCACCAGACGCTGCAGAGTGCCAAGGCTCAGAGCTCCAGCACAGTATCTCCCCAGCTCACACACATGCAATAGCAAAGGCTCCAACATGGTTAGTTTGCAGGGAAAGATGTCAACAGTGATAATCCTAAACTGAGGTCATGATGCTGTAGGCTTTGATCATATCAAGTGGTTAAAAATGAAATAACCAGTCATTGGTGTCATAAACTGGGCAATGAAATTTAGAGACGATTTCCAACCTTGGTCTATGTCTCAGTTCCCTCACTGGTGTGAGGAGGTTGGTCTCACTAATAAACTCACAGCCTGCAACAGAAACCACTAATATTTGAGAAGTACACAAATACCAAGGAGACATGGCCAGGACAAAGTGAATAATTTTATATTCAGAGCAGGGTTTAAAGATGGGCATTAAATAAGACACAGGACCCTTCCACTGAACAACAAGGATAGAAGAGATTATTGATTAGCTGCTCACTAACTGAGCATCATCCTTTCTGGGTGCTAAATGGGGCAGGGGTCTAGAGGAAACAACATGTGCAATTACAGTCTCTCTTCAAATGTATATGCATGGAGGGGCCTGAGTTAACATTGCACAAACAACATTAGTGCTGACATTTCCTGAACGGTGAACGCAAAATTTCCAAGTACTTTTCTAACATACTGTGTTAGACAGCAGTTTCTCTCTTCTAGTCTTATTATTTTGGACCAAAGGAAATGGAAACAGAATAGAGATAGCAAATACTTCCTCCTATTCTCAAATAGCAATTCTCCTCCAGCTTACACTGGTGGGAAATACAGGATCAAACACAAGAATGGGGCCCTTGGCATCAACACTGGGAAGCCAAGAACTGGGGTCTCCCAAAATCACAATTCTTAATTGGGGTTGGGGTTTGACTGTGCCTTTGTTTTCTTAGTTACACAATAACAACGCAGAATCCATTTTCTCAAGGGATTTTCAAGGCCTCAGTAAAGACAGGTGACTCAGGTTCATTAAGAACTCAGGAAGAGCAGCTTTGCAGTTTGCAGCTGAACATCTGGTTTCTTAACTCCTACTCAATCATAATTGCCATTGACTAACTGGTACCCCCAGTGCATGCTGCTCTGCACACACATGCCAGAATATGAAAGGGCAGAACAAGTCATAGTGCAAGGATCTGGTTTTGCTACAAGCAGGAAAATCCCTCTTAGACAACACTTACGTGGTGCCATTCACCACAGTCAAGAAAAAAAAATTAATGAATTGGTGTCAGATATTTATATATTTTAACTTAAAAATACCCTCCAGGAAGAGCAGGAGAGAAAAGAAGTGAGAAGGCAACAACCTAAGAAAAGAGGAGATCATTTATAAGAGATGGGCAGTTCATATATCTGTAAGAATGAATAGACACAGTCAAATGGTCCCTGTGATACAGCACAATAGTCTATTGTCTTGATGTCTATAAATCAGCCTACTGCAGCCTGTGCTTTGAGAGCCAGATGTTCATTATTAAACACTGTCCCGGGCTCCCTCTTGCATTTTATTGCCAGCCCCGTTCTGTTGCAGCTCCTACCTGGATAAAGCCATGGCGGTGACTGATCCTGGAAGGGCACTTTAGGAACCACCAACCAGCAGTTTTCTCAGCTCCACACTGCATTCAATTCTGACTCCCACTGATGCCCATCAGAGTGTACCAAACCTAAGCAGTGCTCACAGGGCAGAGGCAGAGCTCTCCTTCCTGCATTTGCTTTGACAGACAGATCTGTTCAGCAAGGAGATGTAAGGTCTTGCCTCCTCCTAGATTGCAGAAAGATCACAGCTGGCAGACTTCTCTTCAATATATTGGGAATGTAAGAAACCTGATTGGGGAATCATCAGCTGAGAGAGCCATGCTCTGATGAGCACAAAACGGTTATGATTTTAAAGTGTTTTCCTGCTTGACTGATGTGCAGCATTATAAAGATGTAAATGGTTTGATGTGCTACCAAATGTGCAAAACGATTTAAAGCCAAGAAGAAATTTTCCCCAAGTGTAGCATGTAGAACTTTTCCCCACTGCCCATCCATAGTACAGCTGCAGCATGCAACTAAGCATGGTAAGGGAGTTTTATTTACACCTGGGCTCAGCAGGCAGAGTTTGAATTTGAACTTCCCAAAGGCCATAGTCTGTTGAAGAAGATGTAGTGCTGTTCATGAAACTGGGCTGTTGATCATGGTGAGGTTTTAAGATTTCCCTTCCCCTGAAGGGTGTTAGGTATTGTGATCCTTCCCCTTTCAAGGTGCCAAGGTTAAAAATGTCTCTAAAAATCCCTCACTGAATCAGAGTAACCTGGGATGTAAAAATGGCAAATGCAAGCAGTTTTAGGCACATATCCTATTTGTTTGCTTTCAGTGTTTTACTCAGAGCAATGAGCAGAGAACAATTCGTTTCTCTTGGCTCCAAGTCAGCCTCTTCCTCTGCTGGCAAAGGGAGATGGTGTTTGCATTAAAAGGCACAATGTAAAACTTTGGCTAGAAGAGCCATGGCTGGTAATCCAGAGGAGGGCAATAACTTTTAAAATAGGTATTTATCCCCAAAAGTGCTTACCTGCCCTTAGACAGAATGATTTTTTTTGCTACTGCCCTCTGTAGGAGAGATCTGGAGGATGACAGGGTAATACAAGTAAGTCCTCAAAAGGTCCTATGGTCATAGCTGTACACAGGCAGTACCTTCAACTGCTCCTAATAGGTAGCTTTTGCTCAAAAAATCCAGTGCTGGGGAGGTAACAGCCTTCTCAAGCAGCCTTCTGCAGTGTTGGAAAAGCTAGGTTAGGATGTCATTATTCTGTCCCCAGAGACTGGCTTTTTCTCCTCCCCTTTGCATCTCTCTCCATGTCTGCTCACTGGGTTGCTGGACTTAAAAGTTTCTTGTTTGGTGATCTATGTCTTGCATAGAAACAAACTACATTTTTCCTCTGACCCCTTACTGTTTCTTCTGCTCTGATACAGGGTAGAAGGCTGGATTCAGGTGGGATCACTTAGGTAGGAGAAATCGTGTCTGTGCTGCCAGACACCCTGGAGCACATCACAGTCCCGCCAGGCTCTTATTCAGCTGTGCTTTACAAAAAGGTGCACAGAGGAAAAATTAAGGCTCCAAGGAAGTGGCATAAGCTGGTGGCAGACATATGTCTCTCCTTGCTGGGTCCCCATCAAAAATAAAAGCCAAAATCCTCATGCAGGCAGCCTTTGGCTGAAGGTGAGCATTAATAGAATGAAATCTGGCCACACAGAGCATCTGTGGCAGCATGTGAAAAATTGTGATTTACCAAGCAAGAGAAATAGAAAACAAATTTCATGCTGCGGATAAGGATAGACTGAAACAAAAAGCTGTCTGAGTGCAGAGATCAGAAGCTTTGAAGATCTGATATTATTAAAGAAAGATGGTGCATTTGGGAGTAACTGTCTAATTTAAATGATTAATAATGAAGAAAGCACTAGTTATAATATATGGGAGGGAATACATCCATCCTCTTAATCATAACAAGACAGATGATTTTCCCAAAATTCATGCCACTTTTGGCTGTAGCTGAGGAGGAACTGGGGATTGCTCCAGAGCATATGGACCAAGTGTGCCCTCAGATGCACATCCTCTTGTGAACATGCCACAGGCTATGATTAAGGTCTAAAAGCATTTGTGAACAGAAAAATGATATGTGTCTGATGTGGCTGTGTCCTACTGCTTCTGCTTTGAAAAAGGATTTGCAAAGTAATACGGGTGCTGTGCAGCTTACCCACATGGTTCTAATGTAACACATCACTTATATTTACATCTTTTTTGAGTCCTGTTCAAAGGCAAGCAAGTGGGTCTGTGGGGGTTTCCTTCCCTGTGTTCAATGGCATTTTCCATGGTACAGCATAACACCTGGATTAATTCTAAAGCACCTGCAGATAGACATTCCAGGAATCTCCCACAGAAAGGCCTCTATACCAAGAACAAGCTGGAAAGGAAAGGGCTTTCCCAAATCCAGGACCTGCTCTCCTGCCTAGGGTACAGTCCTGGAAGTGAGAAAGAAGCAGAGTCAGCACTTCAGGGATGAGAAAGAAAACAGGAAAAACAACAAATCAGCCAAATGAAATAGGAAAGGAAAAAAGTGCTTCTAGGAGCAGCACCCCAGAGCAAATACCAGCTCTGAACTAAATCCCTCACTCCTCCTGGAAGCAGAGCAGCATGGCTACCAATCTACCAGACCTCTCTCCAGAGCAGTGCTGGGCTGGCTTTGGACATCTCAAGCCCTCTCGGCACCTCCACTTTCCCTGGAGAGGCTAATCCTCCAGCTGCTGATCCTAGTGCTGTGTTCAGAGCTCTCCATATTTTACAGCCTATGCCTATCCTTAATTATTCTTCTGATGCTTCTCTACATACTTCCACAGTCTGCTCTGACTGCCAAACCTCTGCAGTTCCTGTGCTTGGCAGTGTATCACCACATCTCCCCACCAAAGTTCACGAACTACATACTTTTCAGTCTTTTGGTTTTTCCTAGAGAAATTGGTCCCTTCAGGCCTGTTTTTGTTGGCTCTTCCATCTGTGTTTCTCACCTACTGCTGAGCAGACACACGTGCTGCAGGTTTAAGAGCAGCAAAGCCCTGAGAAAGGAAGGACTGCTGGTGTCCCCAGCCGTGCTGCTGAATGCCCTGGGTTGGAGGTGGTAATACTAGAAGGAAGTGGGAAGCTGGCTGCTCAGTCCACTGAGGTTTGCTGTGGTGAGGGGAAATCCCTCCCTGCTGGCATGTTCCTCCTTAGGGCTTGCCACAGTACCAGGGCTGGGACCACTGATGGGTTTCAGCCCTGGTTGTGAGAGGTTTTGCAGGAGGTGGAGGGACTGGGGGAGAAAAAGCCAGTCCTGGATGGCCCAGCATGGGGTGAGAAATTGAGAAAGGCCCATCTATCCCAGCAGTGCCAAGCCTGGCACCTGGGAAATGTGCCTGAGGAACTGGGTATTAACTGGGGAGGTGGATCTTCTAAGCAATGTGCCTTGTGGCAAAGCCTGCAGATTCTCCTTGGCGGTACAGCAGAGGAAAAAGCAGAAGGTCAGCAGTTCGGAAAAACTAGTATGTTTGCATTCATGTAGGAAATGGTCAAAAAAAGTCTCAGAGGAAAGCATTTGTTACTTGCTTTCTTGTCTTTCTGCTGACTGCTTCTGCCAACTTTATGGTGGCTGAGAAGCCCACTGGATGCTGTTCAGGACTATAAATGCCTCCCAGCCTCAAAAAGTGACTTTTCACAACTATCTTTAGACCTGCTCTCATCAGAGACAAAGCCAGAGTCATCTCCCAGCAGTGGGTAGACAAATTCCCCTCCACTTCTTGAAGGCTGTGTTGCTCTAGTCAGCATCAGGTCTCAATATAGCATTTTCCAGAGCTGCCACCCTGGAACTCAGCATATGGCTGCACAAAGTCTGCAGGACACAGCAAGGGAGGAATGGGACCAAGATTTGGGTGATGTGGGTGATGCAAGTTCCCTCGTGGCTCTGCCACTGACCTAGTCTATGATCTTGCTCATGTTACTTTGTCATTTAGCTTTTCCAGCTGCCTTAATTTATTCAGTAAATTTGGGGGGGGGCTGAGGATGTATCTATACAATCAGCAGCACACTAGGACTAGGACGTCACTAGAGAGTCAGGACTCTTGCTGCACATTTACCCCATGAACATTGTAGAAAAAATGGATCTCCAGGGAATGACACATGCAAACATATATGTGCAAATAAAAAGACACACAACCCACAGGCATGAAGATGGAAGTGAAACACCACTAGATAGCTAAGCGCGGGTTTCTGGAAGTTGCCTGTTAGACAAAGAAAAGCTGTTGGGAGTTCCCCATCAGGCAGCCTAGAGGTTTTCTCTCTTTGAAATTCCTTGCAGGGTGCTACAAGAAGAGCCACTTTGCTGGAATGAGCAAAGAGCTATTTCACTTGAAATGCCTCATTGTAAAATGAACATCCCCATTTCAGAAAGTCATTCAAAACCAAGTAGTAAGGAACTTTTTGAGAGTCCTTGTGAATGTATTTCTGCCTGCCAGTTCTCTTAATAAACTTAGTGTCACATTGGTGGCAGTCGAAAGGCAAATTCAGAACCTCAAAGCTCAGGCAAGAAATTTGAAGAAAACCTGGATGTTTTGTAATGATACCTCTTTGTTGAACTATATATAGAAATATATATACACAATGTATATACACACAACCTATACCGTAACCCACATGCACTGGTTGTCTGTTAGAGCACTAACACAAGCTATCTGTGCTTACAGCTTGAGACCATTTGAGAAGATGAGTATGCAAAGGCAGTGCAGGTCCAAGGGCAGAGTCTTGGGGGCCCAGTGCCTCTGGGCAGAGCTCCAGGTGCTGGCACAGAGTGGTCACCTGGGGCAAATCAGGCTCTGCCATCTGCCACAAAGCGCTGCAGAGCTGAGCTGGAGGACAAGAGAAGAAGAGACCAGAAAGACTCTCTTCTGCAGGCCCTGGGGAGACCAGGTAAGCTGCAGAAACCATTTGAAGCTCATTTTTTTTCTGGGATGTCTGAAAAGAACAGAGTGTCTTTGAGGGTCACAGAAGGAACAGGAGAAAGCACTGGAACAAGCCCAGCCCAAACCATGACAGATTGATATATTCGTTAGGGTCAGTGCCCCCTAGAAAAAGGATCATAGTACCAACTGGTCTCAGAACAAACATTTCAGGGCAGCTGCAGATTCAGACTTGGGCTCTCTTGTAAAGATGTACTTTGCTGCTCTGCCAACCATCCTTTTTAGGGGAAACTCAGTTTCTACAGACATAATGATCCTTTTTTTGCTGAAAGGTTAGAACAGTTCCCAAGCACAGTAAGATCTGCCAGCAGCAAGATGACTTGTCTGCCACCCTAGGTATGTCTGCATGAAGGCTTCTGTTATTAAAAAAGAAAAGCAAAGCCCTCCCAATGCTGTGATACTGCCAGACATTTCTGGAGTTGATCTGTTCTGATATGGGCACAGCAGCCTTGCTCAGAGCAAGGTTACGGCTGGATTTTGTGTTGGTGTGACTGCTGTGCAAGAGGAGTCTCTGTATTAGCCAAGGGGTGAGTGTCTGCATCCATACATCAGGCGCAGGAACCACATCACTTGGGCTAAACTAGGTTGTCCCTGATTGGCAACCTGGGCCCAAACAGTTCCCCTTGTGTGCTTAGCCCTCTATTAGGATAAAAGTGTCTGAGAGCTGTACCCATATGTTTCCCTGCCATATGGGATTAGCTACACTGGTATAAAATAGCTTTATATCAGGCTAATTTCCTCCATTCTGTCTTTTAAAGTAGTTAAAGCAATAGACTTCTGTGCATAGGCAAGACTTGACATTCTTTTCATGCTTGGAAGGTTTTATTCACAGCTATAAAGGCCAGACATTTTATCTTTTTTTTTCCTTTTGTTTAATGAAAGTCTGAATCCCAGAGAAGAATCTCAGCAGATTCAAAACTGTGCTGTGCATGGGGACCTGAAAAACAGAAGCTTCTAATGTTATGGATCAGCTAGGAATCATGTGAGAGGAATCTTTGTTCATTAAAATTGGTTTGCCTTGTCCCCACAGCTCCCAGTAGCTTGCAGTTGACTGTGCATGGCATTTTTTTATTCATGAGCTAATACCAGAAACTGCCTCTGAGCAAAATCTAAGGTTGGGCACAGCCGCGAGGCACATCACAGCATTCTTCCACCCACTCCAGTTTTCCCACCATAGCCATCACTCCCACACACAGATTTGGATCCAGCACTACGACCGACACAGATCTGGTTGGAATAAACCTAGCTGAGGGCTAAACCCTCCGTTGCTGGGAGTCCAGTTAGCCTCCAACTGGCCTCCCAGTTACTCCCATCAGTTTGGATCAATTCCCACCCCTTTCCTTTTGCTTTTTGAGAATCTGCAGCATCCACATTGGCTGCCACTGTTTTGCTCTGAAACCTCATCAGTCTGAAAGAATGAGGCAAGAAAGAGTCTTTTTAATTAGTAGGACTTCCATTATATTTCTGATTTTTTTTTTATGAGAAAAATGAGTTTTCTCTGGTGACCCTTCAGAGAGCTGGACTCTGTGAAACCAGAGCAGACCAGAAGAACAGGTCTGAATATGCTTGGAATAAACAACCAAGACCAAGAGGGAGATCTTGAATGGGGAAGACTGGAAGGAGCACTGCTGGAGCTGCCAGCACAGGCGAGCATGGCAGAGAAGATGTGGGCCCTCTGTGTTGGAGGGTGGAGTTGAAATCAATAAATGATGACAAATAGGAGCAGCCAGGAGTGGGGAGTGAAAGACAGAGGGAGCAGCAAGAAGAAAATGTCCAACAGGCTTGGCTAGGGAAGGAGTGGCCCCTAAGTGAGTGGCTCTGGGAGAGGCCAGCAGGATGGATGGGCAGGCCATCTCTGTCCCCCAGCCTGTCCTGGGATGGATGCTAACACCTGGAAAGTCTCAGTCTTCTGGACTCCACAAAGTCAAATCACCACTCAGCCTCCCCGGTGAGGAGCTGCTGCATTGGAGCTGCTCACAGGGTGGGGTAGCTGTGGTAGCTATTTCTCCTTCTCTCTCCTACATTCGCTCTGCCACCCTCACCGCAGTAAAACAGCATTTTGGCAGGTTCCTTTGTTCAGCTGTGAGGGGGGAAGATGAGCTGGCTCATTCCCTGTCCCACTCACCTTCCCAACAGGGATGTGGCCAGGTCTGCTCGGGGTTGAGCATGGAGCCCTACAGGAGTGGGCCAGCCTAGCCACAGTCCAGGGCAAGGTGACACTTCCACACTGAGGACATCTTTGAAGCCACAAGGCGTACTTCCAAATCTGACTACTGAAGGCAACCTGGGAGTTGGAGCAGAGAACGTGCACTTAGGCTTAGGGCAGCCCAAGTATTTTGGATCTGTTTTGTAATTTTCAAAAAGGCCTTTCCTCTTGATTACATCCTAATTTTATGACAGATTACATGGTGGACCCAGGATGCTGTGACCTGTTGAATGAATTTAAAAGCTTGTGCGTTCTGAATGATGATATTTGTTTCCTAAAACAAAGTATCATTTAGTGACAAATACAGAAGATCAGTTATTTCAAAAGCTGTTAAAACTTGCTCTGTGTTTATGTGTGAAGTCAATGGAGTTGTTTATACTTGGGCCAGATTTGAATTGACCTACCAAGTCTAAGTTGGCCAGTATAACTAGAAATCTTGACAGCTCCTTGAGGAAATATAACCACACAATGGTACTGTGAAATCACAGAAATCCATTCAAAAGAGACAACCGCTGAAAGCAGCAACTGGAACAATAAAGCACTAACTAAGCAAATGTGCTGTCACAGTCTCCCATAGAGCTAGCTAGAAAAACCTTATAAAAGCCTGCTAACATGTTGGATGAAAGGAGACAGAAGAAAGTTCAGACTGCAGTGGACAATGCTAAATATAGAGGAAAGAAAAGATGAGATGTTCCTAGACCAAGCTAGGTAGCTAAGCAACTTACCTACAAAGTGCCAAGCACAATTGCCCCTAAATTCCTCCAAGAAATGAAATGAATTGTTATAGCTGATAATAAATCCTGAGTCATTGAGCAAAATATCTGATAAAAAGAAGAGATGGAAAGAGAAAATGCCCACTAGCAAGTCTTTTGTGTAAGTACATCAAAAACATAATATATAATGAATCAGGTAAGAAGAAAATCCATGATACATCCAAGGAAAGAAATAATGGAGATGAACTCTAAAGTGATTTGTGTAAAAGCCCAGGTAAGTAAATTTTATAGTCATATAACCATGCTCCAGAAAACACAAGGAAAGCATTATAAAAGCTCTTTTAGAAAACCAGATTAATCTGTTACCTCAGGAGAATACTTAAAACAGTCTGTATAGTTTTTTGTGGAAAGAAAGAATAAGTTGTATGAGATAATTACAATTTTTCTTTATTTCTTCAGACTCCAAAATATCTTCTTTAAAAGGCAGTTTTTAGCACATTTTTAGCATATGCTTCCCCTCTAGCACTCCTCTTCCTCAAAGCACTGCCTGCAGGTCACTGAGTCACAGTGTGCCATGGCACAACCTAGGTTGTGTGTTAATCCACAGCCTGTCCGTTCATCCCAAGAAGTGGGGAGAGCAGGACACAGAGGAAGGCTGAGTTACCATCTTTCAAGGCTAAAATTTGGCAGTCTCAGCTAGAACACTGACAGCATCTCCTGTGCTGACCAAATGTGACACTGACACATTTTTTTTTTTAAAGATGCTGCTACAAGCAGGTTTAAGCTTTTACTTGCCATGCTATTGCACAGCCCTGCAGGAAGTGCTTGCAAGCAGAGCTCATTTAAGGTGGTGTGTGCATGTTCATTGACTACAGAGCAGGAGGAAAATCCATGCCCCAACTTGCAGCAAGAAAAACATTACATTCCTTGAAACCAGCAAAAAATTCTGTTACATCCAAATGGATACTTAAAACGTGTCATTTTACTCAAAAGAACAGACCCAATGAAGGTGAATTTTCAAAGGCAACATACAAAGCTCTGTATTTTCTCATATATGTGATGACAACTTTGCCTTTATTTAACATTTCATGAAAAAGTCAAATTCCAGATGTATGAATGCTTTGGCCAAACCACAAAAGCACAAAGGAGGTCAGAGACGCATCGTTAACTACATCAAATATTCCAGACATAAGCCCTTGAATGTAATATTTCACAAATAGTTAGCAATCTATCCATTCAAAGATCCATAAAACACCTTTGCTTCTGTCCTGCTGCCAATAGTGAGTTTGTTAGCAAATTGTGTCCATTAACTCTGGTTAATGTAAATTATATATGCCTAAAGCCAGGAAAATAATAGGATCAGATTTATTGCTGCTGCCAACTGGTGTAGCTCTGATGGCTTTGCTTCAGCTGTGCAGTTGACATTCAGCTCACAGAATGAGACACCTACATTTAGGCACCTACAGGTGTGCATCGAAGTTTCCATTTCAGTCCATGGCGGTGTGATCAGTGCTGACAACAGCTGAACATGCTTTGAACTTCACTCACTATATGGAGCAGAGCTCTGCTAATGTATGCCTGGATGCCTAAATCAAGTTACCTTTCTTCACAGACGAATCTTCCCCCAGCTGATGGCCTGATCCGTAGTGTGAGGAATGTAAAAACAACCCTGCTGGGACAGATCTGTGCCCACTGCCCTCTCATCAGCATGGCCAGGGCCTCACCTTCAAAAGAAAAGGGCAAACTCCTACACATGCGGGAAGGTGGTGTGTCTCCCTCGGGACCATAAGCTTCCATCTCCTGTCTTGTTCTCTTTTTCCAGTTATTTGTATCAATTACTTAAGCAGCTTCTCCTGCCTTCTGGCTTTGGAAATGTTTTTTCCTCTTCTTTGCAGAGTTAACTGAATGCTAGTGCCTGAGAAGATGCTTTTTCTAAAATGATTCTCTGAGCAAGGTAACTCAGACCTTTAGTTGGAGCCAGTAAAATATTAAATAAAAAGTCCCAGTTGATTTGCCCTGTAACTTAAAGCATGTTCAGTGGTTACAATACTATTCTGGGTTTGTCAGTACCAAAGTGCTGGCAGAGTGACTTTCTGTCTCTGTGTTGTAACCAGAAGTGTTGAAGGCCAGGCTGGATGGGGCTTTGAGCAACCAAGTGGGAAGTGTCCCTGCCCGAGGCAGAAGAGTTACAGCTACATGATCTTTAAGGTCCATTCCAACCCAAACGATTCTATGATTCTATGATTCTTCCAAGGGGATGCAGCACTTGCTACAGGCTTATACTGGTCTGAGTTTCACTTTTCTCACTTTGTTTATATATCTTCTTGCCCTCACTGGTCTGATGCCTATTGAAGGTACCTCTCAGATTCCTCCCTTTCTCTTATAGGCTATTCCACTTGTATAAGATATTTCAAGATGGGCCTTTTCCTCTAAATGAGTAAGATTTTGTGCCATTGCTTTTTTTTTTTTTTTTTTCTTTTGATGGCACAATGACAGCTTTGCTCCTAGGTGCCTGGCCTGTTGAGACTCCCTGCGTGAGCAGTGGCAGTAGTGGGCAGGATTACTGCTGCATCTTATCACCATCAAAGCTGCTTTTCTAACTGTAATGAGCCTCAACTTGAGTAAGCAATGAAGGGGACAGGCAAAGAAAGACAGTTACTGCTGGGATATCTGCTCTTTCAATTAAAGTGACCATCAAGGAGAAGAACCTGTGAAAAGCAGCTCTGACTGGCTTTAATCTCAGAGCACAGAGTAGTTCTGCAGCAAAATATATGGGGACAGAATTTGGAAAAAAAAAAAGAAAGCTCTACAAACATTTCCATTTCTACTCTCATGAATGTAAACAAAAATCAGGTAAAGGTATCCAAATACCTTCTGTATCCTCAGCTACAGCTGCTGCACAAACCCCTATCACCTAAGGAAATATCCAGATACTTGCTCAGACTGTGCAATTTCTGGAGAAAAAGATTCTTAAAAGTTCCTCATGTGAAATATCTGTCAGACTGGTGGCATCACTAAGATTAAATGATTTGCATTTTAACTAAGATTTGTGAAAGTCCACAAGCTGGATCTGAGACCAAAATATTTTGATTCAAGCAGAAAATGATCCAAATATTAGGATACAAGGGATGGTTTGGGGATACATTTAATCGAAGGAGATAAAAAATGGGAGGAACTGGTAAACTAGTAGTACTAGTAAACAAGGAAGTCCCTGAATAAATCTTTTGAGGCACGGGGCTTTAGGCTGACATAAGTTTGACTGAAAACATAATATCTCATTTCCACTAAAGTATTCTGCATTTAAGACTTTTGGCTCATCCAAGGTCCACTGAAGCCAGCAAAAACACTTCCATCCTTTTCCATGTGTTTTAGGTCAGGAACTTTCTGAGGAAGATGTGTAACAAATCTAGCACATTGAAAGCAACAGACACATTTCTGGCTTTGCAGAAAATCTGGTCAGAAAGGGAAAACAGGCAGGAGAGTTGACAATTTTTGTGATTTTTTTTTTAACCACAAAAGGTTCCCAGTCAAAATGCTACTTCAAGATAAATAAGCAATAAATAAATAATGACAATATCTCTTGAAAACACAGTAAGCAAAAGTGCCAGACTTTGCACAGATTTTGGCTGGGTTGAACAGTCCCCATGGTCCTCTTCTGTGCCTTTGTGGGCTGCACGGTGCCAAAGGACTCCACGACTTTGTCCCAGCCCTTGCTAAAATATTGGCTGGAAGTGCTGAGCCTGCCTGTCTCCTGATGACAAAGGTATAGCCAAAGGCACTCAGCAGGTTTCAAAAAATACTCAGTCCCTTGCCGGATTTGGCCCTGATGCATTGCAGCTGTGTCATGATCAAGAAGGATAAATCTCTTATCAAGGTGTCAATCGTTCCTCTAGTAAGATGAAAGCAGTGTTTCCTTTTGAAAGGGCTTATTCTGATAGCTTGCAGTTCTCCTGACTGCTTTGCACAGATTTTGTGGACAGTGAAAACAACTATCCTTCTGGTAGGATCTGGAGCTAATTCATCAAAAAGTAGCAAGTTTTCCATCACTGGCTCCCTGTCCTCTTCCTGTAGGCATGCTGCCATCCTAGGTTAGGTATCCTGGCATCTTGTCCTGGAGCACCAAGCAAATCTCTTCCCAAGAGCTGTCCCTATGCTCCCCCCTCCTTGCTCTCAAGGATACTGTTGCCTGGACAACATGTTACAGCTCTCTGCACCAGCATCAACACCCATACATATAGACAAATGAGACCATGCCACGGAGATCATCTTCCATGGCTGTAACAGCAAAACCCCCAAACTGCTAATTAAAAATAGAAGAGAGCAGAGGGGAGCCAGCAGGCTTCAAGCCTCATCAGAAATGTATGAAGCAAAGACTTTGGACAACGTCAGGAAGAGCTGACTAAGTCATCCGGTCCCTGGGACTCTCACTGATACCACAGTCACAGTCTAGAGACGAGACTGACTGTTAGGACTAATTAAGCTGACTTGCTGTAAAATGGCCATGAGATTAAAAATTCAGTATGAGGTTGATAATCGAAGCCCAGCAGGTCTTTGTGGAAGGAATGCCCTTGCAAAGGGATGAAACTGAGGGCTGCATTGGAGGTAAAATGCCAGCCAAGAGCGACAGAAAATGCCCTTAGAAACAGTGAATGGAGAGTGAATAAACACCCCCTGAGCTCAGAGGGCGACGCTTGGTCCCCGCAATGGAGCTGCGGACCGGGCTTGCCCAGCCCATCGGTGGCGCTGGCCCTGCTGCGCTGAGTTTGGCTCCTGGGCGCTGGCAGGTGGCACGGTGACACTGCCCGCAAAGCGCCACCAGGTGGCAGTGCTTCAAAGCAGGATTCGGGGCGCAGCACCGGGTGTTTATTCTTATTTAACCATCCTGAGCAATCATTTATGAGATTGTATTAAGAAAAGTAGAGGGCCACCCAGCCACCGAAAGGCTTCTGGCTTATCCCCAGAGCCCAGACTTAGGGCCGCCGTGCACCACTGGAAGCACTTCCCAGCCCAGATTTTCTACAGTCCCAATTACATTTCCAAATACAGTAACGACAGCAGATGTTTACATCCTAGACTGCATTTTGATTTTGTCTCTATTTAAAGAAGACACATCAATGAGTCAGGTTCATTCTTGATTCTAGCTCATCTCACTTTTAGATCCTCAGCACAATACAATGCAGCAAGGCATTTATTTGAAAGCAGGAATTTCTCTTTTCACTGTTAACTGTGGAAATAATTTGTGGTTGTACAACCCCTTTAAATCTAAGGTGACATCGTCCTTTTAGAGATAAGCAGCAATGTTGAAACACTGAAAATGGTTTCTCTTATCAAAGGTGTCAATGAGGAGAGCCAAGCCATGTGCAGTGATTGCAGGCTGACAGCACTAAGTGGGTAAAGTGCAAAATGTGTCAAAAGAGCAGATACTTTAAAATGGATATTGATGCATAAACTACAAGGTGTCCCTGAACTTCAGAGCTATAAGAGGCAGTGGAAAGTGCAAAACTGAGAAAATGCTTGGATTTAATTTTGTTTGTATTGGTATTGTACTTGTGCTGGGAGCTGCAGAGACTCTGGGATACTTTCTCCAGGATGGGCAGGGAATGGAAACTCTCACAACTAGGGAAGAGAGGAACTCACAGGAGAAAGTGCTGCACTTTCTGCTGCTCCATGTAGAGCACGTTACCTTTGGAACTACAGGGAAGGCACTCAGAGCTCCAGCCACAGGAAAAAAAAAAAAAGAAAGTAAAAAAAGCACAGATTTTACAGTGACTTTGTGGATTTAGACTCTAAGATCTTTGTGCTTTAGTTTTTGAACTGCAAAAGAGAAAAACACCACACTTGCCTGCTGGAAGCAGGAAAATGTTGACAGATAGCACAGCAAGAGGGGCCATACAGATACCTGCAAAGGACACTCCACAAAGCAGGTTATCACCAGGGGGTTGATTTGTCTGTCACCAGTCAGATAAGTAAAAATGTTCTCGCTGACAAAATCCACCTTGTGAGAGGGGGAATGCTAACAGACAGGCAGCTCTTTAGGTTTTTTTGGATATCACCAAAATCTGATGTTTTCCTTACTGAAAAGACCAAATTTCATGCTCTAAAAGCTGCTTGTCACCTACTACCAAGCTTGTCCACCACAGCACCCTCAGCAATAAAAATTACAAATAATCTGACACAAAGATGGAAACGCAACCAAACCCATGTATCTATCTGTTCCTGTAATCAGAGCAGCTCTGTCTCGGGACAGTGGCAGTTGGGCCATCTCTCACCACCAACTCTGTGCTGCTTCTGCAAAACAACCAGGCAATATTTTGGACGGAACTGTCAGGAATAACCATGGAAACAATCTCTCATATTTATAAGTCAGGAGCAAACTTCCCATGTAAAAGCCATGTGGGGTCAAAGGGTGCCAACCTCTGCCATATGGCGGGGACAGCAAGTCTTATCAAGTACAAAACACTGGAAATAATTTTTTCTCTCATACCAGGACATTACACCCTTGCTGAAGTCCACTCCTTAGGGCTTAGCAGGCTGCAAAGTAAAAATCAAACCAACCCTGCTTAAATTTTGCACTGAAAAACAACAGAGTCGCTCTGTGATGGGAGGGTCCTTAGCATCAGTCATTAACTATCTCCATTGACCCACAGATGCAGGAGAGCAGGGGAGACAGGAAATCCACCTTGGCTGTATCCTACCCATTGGAATGTCTCAGTGGCTGCATGGGTACCAACAGGGAGCTGAGTTTTGGCAATTGGCAGCACGCTTCAGGGTTACACAAGTGGAGTTGTTTAAGGAAATAAAAAAGTGTGATGTGCTAAAATCCAGCCATTGTCTCCTCTTGGAGATGCTCTTCAGGCACTTACTGTTTGTCTCAGCTTTTAGCTGAATTTAATATTTACACAGTCCTGGAGATGGCCCTTTCCATATTTGTGTGACACGCCATATAAATATAAAACCCTCCTGCTCTAAAGACACCGGGTTGATTTTCTTGCCAAAACATCATTTTTTGCCTGATCTAAAGGAACTTGGCCCATCAATGCAGCCCAACATTTTTTGGAGCATCATCAGAGATTTCAAGACCTACATTAGCTGAGCAGCCGGCAAGCTTCCAGTCCCCCTAAATATTTTCTAAGCACTTTCCGGCTCCCTGAGGGAAGAGATTTAGGAAGAAATTGGCATGCAGTAAAACTACTTGTATTTGTGCTGCCACTATCACAGAAATGGCTGTGGGCTTTTTTTGAAAAGCTGCAGGTCTCCACTAGCATTTTGACTTTTATGCCTCTTTGTTTGTAGCTGACAGTGTCCAAAAATAATGAAAAATCAATTCACCTAGTCCCTAGCTGGGTGCTGAAGAGAGTTACCATCTCTGTACATTGCTATTTTACCCTTGCCTCACGTCAACCCATGCCTTTGGGAACTGAAATCCCTGCCTGGTTCCCTTTTCCGCAGTGTATGGTAGTGCACTGCTCATCCCCACTGCAATAAAAATGACATCTTCTGGCATTCTCCCTTCTGGTATAATAGGATGGGAATTTGCAAAAGATTCCTAAACTGAATGTAGCTGGCTGGTAAAACTGCCTGGCTTTGCAACAGATATCCAGGTCTGGTAGCAGAGAGAAAATGGTGAAGATCCCATGGGCGGCAAGATGACCAGCAGGGCAAGTGCCTCCATGGTAAGTAGCCCCCAGATCTGGAAGGGGGAAGAAGTTGGTTTGCTCCTTTTTCCTGCCTTCTCTTCTGATTTGTGCCTACCACAACCGCTGCCAAAGAAGCTGAAGCACTACTGTAGAAGCAGTGGTTCACTGTCCTGTCCAGCACAGGACATCTCTGTGTGAAAGGTAGAAACTGCAGTGACTCTTATCTTGGATCTGAACTTATTTGTTTTTCCTACATGTATTGGAGTAGTTGAAGCTAACACCACAGTGCAGCACCAGTCCAGAATCCAGACCATGCCCATCACTGTAGCAGCCAACCCCCCTCCTCCCCTCCCAGAAATGTTCCTCCCAGCTTTGGCAGTGCCATGGTAGGACATAAAACCGTAAGACTCCCCTCATTCCCAAGCGCTGCAGTCTCTCTGTGGGGAAGGAAGATGGGGTTTTAGTATAGAGTAGAAAAACCCAGCCCCAGAGAAGTGCAGGTGCTCTTTAGACAAATCACCCGTGTGGAGATAAAATGGGGATTTGGATGCTGTATCAGTGGCAATTTTTGACACAGATATTTGAGCAGGCAGACAGAACTAAAACAAATACAGACTGAACACTTGTGAGGCTGTCTTGAAAAAGACTCCTATGATTCAACATTATATCTTATCAGGCCATGTTTGCTCTGAGGTTAGTAGCACAAAGACATTCCAATTTTACAATTGGAATACAATACAATTTTAGTCTAGAAATGCCTATGGAAAATAGTTTTAATTGGAAAAGAAAATCACAGAGAAAAAAAAATGAGGCATGTTATTATGGATGGATGATAAAACACATAATACCTGAAAAATTAGATTTTTACATTTCTATCCAAGTTTTCTAACATCTGTACTGGCATGAGACAGGGATTCCTCTTGAGGTGGATGCAAGTCTTTCCCGCTGCACAGGTTTAACATAGAGAAGGCATGGATTTTTCCCAGGCTGTGCATAAGGGCTGCCCAAGTGCCATGGTTAACAATCCTTACAGGTTTGTATCCCAGCAGAAAATGTGGCAGCCTTGTCAAGTACCTTATCTTACCATAGGCTTTTCCCATAGCACTTGGGATTGATTCACAAATGCTCAGAGAAACAAATGCTGACCCTCTTCCTATGGGATGCACAAACTGTGCTGGGATTAAATGACAAGTGTTGGGCCCTGACTCTAGGAAGGCAAAATTCTTACAGATATTCAACTATTCCCCTCCCTGTAAATAACATGACTGGAGAAAGCAGGACCAGTCAGCTCTCTGACCACTCTATGAGGCTCTGAATTATTAAATGCTATTTTGTATTTATTTTTGCAGCCTGAATCTGTATTTATAAATGCTCTTATATACACATTCTGCCTCTAACCTCATACTGAAGCATCATTGCTCCTATATCATGTGGTCACAGTGCCCTTCTGAGCCCCAAGTCAGCTGCAACAAGACACTGTGGGATAAGTAGTCTTGAGTTTAACCAGCCCTGAGAAGGGTGCTGGACCCATGCACACAAAGGAGAAACTGTCAAGGGCAGCAGTGTGGCCAGAAGGAGCACAGATCCTAGCGAACTCCACCCATGAGCCCATGCACGGACCCCTCTCTGCCCATCTATTCATTTAATGAGATGACTTTACCTGGGAACTCCCTATCTGCTATCACAAACCATGAAAAGCCCCAGCGCTTTCTGGTGGAGAATGAGGTTAAGTGAATTCCAAGGTCACTTGGGAGCCTGGACAGTAATGCAAGATTCCAGACTCTTATTTTCCTGCAAAATGACCCAGTTCTAGCCCCTCAACATGAGTATGAAACCAACACTCTTGGTTTAATGTTCATTACAAGAAGGTAGAACTGCAATCAGGTCTAAATTTTGTGCACTGACTGATAATAAAGCCAAACAAAAAAGAAATATTATGAGTAAACTGTTTTCATGAAGTTCTTGTGTAACTTGTTTTGCAAAATTTTTTTCTATGCTTCTGTGCATGTTCAAGAGTTAGACTGCCACAATTTGGCTGTGTTAATCTTTAACTAGCCTACACAGCACATGGGTGGATCAGACAGGCAGCTCTGGGAGGCAAGAGGACAGAAAATACAGCCATAAGGAAGGAAAAATGTGTAGGAGTTCAGTTTACAAACCAGTGAAACCAACCCATGGGCTATCAATCAAGATGAAGTTAATGTGTCTTACTTCAAGAAGGCCCCAAGCATTGAAAAAAAAAAAAAAGCCTGACTGAACTAATGAGACTGATTTGAACATAATGAAAGAGAAATTTGGTGTTGGCATGACAGCAGAGCATCGCCAGGAGCAGTCTTTGTTAGATCTGTTTTATTGCAGACGTGCTGGTTTGATTCTTGGCATCACCAAGTGAGGGATGTTCACACTAGGAAGCTGATCCCAAATCGTCTTACATTTCTGGAGCCGTCTGAAGCTGGATACTTGGAGCCATCTCTGAAACAAAGCAGCTGCTTTTTGCTGTTGCTTGGGATCATAGGAAGAAGAGAGAGGCTGCGTGCCTTACTGAGCCCTGTGCATAGGCATACTAGCTTGGCAATTTCCAGCCATCAGCAGAAAGTTCTACCATACTTCATGGGCACAATAGCTCAGAGAGGTTCTGGTGACCCTGTCTTGAGCAGTCCATGCCTCCAGCTACACAACAGCCTGGTGCTGTTAGCTGAGACAAAAGCACAAAACAGAGATATCTCAAGTGCGGGGGCTGCATCTGGACTGATGATTCTGTTGCCTCATCTATTATGTAGCTGCATGTCAGTGCCCTGGCAAAGCTCCTGCTGCCTCACATGCTGTTCTGAACTGGCAGATTTGTCCTCACACCTGAGTAAAACTGAAGCATTTAGCCCATCTTTGTGCTCCTACTTGCTCCTACTTCTCCACAGGAAATGTATCCCCTGTCTCTGTTACCTTGGGCCCTGAGATTACCTGCCCAGCTCCCACAGGTGGTTACAAGCTCCTGTGTTGGCATTCTGGCTAAGATTTTATGCTTTCAAGGTGGATGGCTTGTAAATACACATAACACTCAGACTGCTCAAAGCTTGCTCATTATTGTAGAAAGAACAAGGAGCCAAAGGACCAGAACAGTGATCACCTACACATCATCCTTCCTTGCAATGCTTCCCTGACAGACTCAATTATTCCTTGGGCTGGGGTTGGGTGATTCCAGGTCTCCTCTCTTCCTGCACCTCCACTACTCCGTTGTCAGCCAACAAGAGCTCAGGATCAACCTGCCTGCATGGACTGCTTGGCTTGGTCTGGCTTCTTTTCCGACCAAATGGTGTTGCCATACAAACAGAAGATTGCCAAGGTTTTATGACTATCAAATTCTGGCACTATGCCATGACCTCTGGACATTATTTTGTCCCAAAATGGATGTAAGAGTAAGATCCATCCTCCAGCCAAAAGGCAGCTTGTAATTCAAACAAGATACACATACAGCAAGTCCTCAATATCAAACAGAATTTGTAAGTTGTACAGATTTGCAAGATCCCTCCCAAGCTGTTTTATTCATGTACCACAGCTGTCAATAATGATTTGCAGTTGCTGCTAAACAGCATGCAGGGTGTAGGATAAGTTTGAGAATTGTGGAGATGGAGGTTGCAAAATCCGTACTCTGGGTCTTTTGCCCTAGTTTGGACAGTGCGTCCAATGCTGGGGAGAACTTGAGGTAAAATGTAGTTTTTCATCTCTTCCTACCCTTTCTTGGGCATCTATCTCCAAACATGACCTCCAGGGACTCCTTATCTTTGCAGAGGAGCATGCTTTGCCTCTTTCAGGGACTCCTACCTCCTTCTGCACTTGTACTCTACCCTAGCTGGACATATAGACTCCTAATACCAGGAGCTTGCTCTAGTCTATGCTGCCTCACACATGTCGTAAAGCATTTCACAGCCTGTTCAGTGGTTTTCAGAGCTCTCATACCTTTATCAGTGGAGATCATTTTAGGGCTGAACATAAAGGCTTGACAGCCATATATGGAAGCAGGCACTGGGGTGGGGTGAAGTTTATTGAGACAAATACATATACAGAATTTGTATGCTGATGATCTTTTCTAATGTCTGCTTTGATATTACATTATTATTAAATAACCGCATCTGCCAATTTTATTTAATTATGATCTACGATCCCCTGTGTCACTAAGGCAAATTGATTTTCAGGAATGCATTGAAAAGACAAGGGATAATGGTTTTAAAATAAAAGAGGGTAGATTTAGATTAGATGTAAGAAAGAAATTTTTTATGTTGAGGGTTGTGAAACACTTGAACAGTGTTGCCCAGAGAGGTGGGAGATGTCCCATCCCTGGAAACATTCCAGGTCAGGCTGGATGGGGTTCTGTGCAACCTGGTAGAGTTGAAGATGTCCCTGGTCATTGCAGGGGGTTGGACTACATAACCTTTAAAGTCCTCTTCCAACCCAAACTATTCTATGATCCTATGAGTATGTGGAAGAAAGGGACAATGTTTTTTGGGTTTTTTCTTTCTTGGGGTTGAGGGATTTTCCCCCATCAAAACTACAGTGTTATTTTGTCTGCCTTCTTCATTGAAATTATAGTGTTTAAGAACTGTATATTCATTGAAACTTTAATTTTCAAATTAATGGTTTTTTAAAATGACAGGTTTTTTTACATGACTTTGTTTTTACTGTACATCCAATGTTCCAGTCTCAAAAGGATTTTGAATTAATAGGCTCAGCTTCTTATAATGAAAGCTAGAACAGAAGAAAATAAACGTGTGAAGATGTTTAGTATCTTATAGTCTGAATTTTCTAAAGCTCTGAGTTTTCTAAACTCCCAATGGATTCAGTAGAAATCAAAAGTGTAACAAATGAGTCCATGGTTGTCTAGAGATGAGTTCGTGGCTAATAAATAAATTTGTTTGTGGCTGATAATAAAATTAATGTTTTTTGAATGTATTCATGAAGATCTGGAAAACTTAAAAACTTACTTGAAAAGATGTGTTTCATTAAGAGTTCTGTTGGTTTGACACTCTGTTTTATGTGCTTGCAGGTCCTTGCCCTGTGAGCACTACGAACAGGTAAATATGGCAAAGCTATATTTACATTCCAGCTGGATTTTAAAGGCCTACAAGAGATGGACTTCATGGTGAAGACAGAAGACAGTGGTGAAGGCACTTTCCAGTTCTGCTGCCAACCACCTTTGATAAATCTCCTCACATATGTATCCATGCTTCCATCACAGGCTGTGTTTTAGGAGAGACCCAGTTTTCACAGGTTTCACTGAGACCCAGTTGCACCAAGGTAGCCACGGGAAAATTCTCAAAATCCAGGTGAGTGCAAAGAGAGTTCAGACACATCCCTGGCATGGCATACTGGCTGGTTTAGGAGTCACAATAGGTCCCAGGCTCAGCACTCAGCAATTCCCCAGACTTATGACATCTCTGGATGACATCTCTGGCCTGGAGATAGAAGTACTTCATCTCTCAATTCCCTGAGCCAGGCAGCACCTCTGTGATGGTGCTCTCCCTGGTCAATCTGGGAAGCTTCAGGTTTTATGCTCAGAGAGCTGCTTAATGGTGGGGATGACAAACACCATGTTGGTACTTAGATAAATAGCGAGAACCATCAATTGATCAACTTAACCTGCTTCTGAGAAGCTCCTTTGTCCAAACGGCACATGAGGGTGAAGGGGGTCACATTTACTGCTTCTCTGGGGACCAATGCTGCCCTTTCTTGTCCTGGCTGCCACCTCTTCACCTCTTATGTACATGGGGACAATCGCTCACTCTGGTGACAGTGCATAGAGGGGACAACCCAGTGCACTGAAAGCTGTATTGGTCCTGCAGGCTGCTGGTTGCACAGTAGAGCTGCCCAGCTGGACACCACACCACTTCGAGTAGTTTCACAGCTCCTCTGATGCATTGCACTTCTCCTGTGGGGCAGAGAGGCTGGTCTGAGGAGCCGTGCAGAGAGTGGTAATGAATCAATTTGGATGATAATGAAACGCTGAGCGTATCTGACACTGTTAGGGAGCGAGCAGTTATAGCCCTGAGGTAGTACAATTTTACTTGTCTTCCCTAACATCAGCAGATCTGACATGAGCAGTGAGTAACACCACTGAATAAGAAAATGCCATCCTGAGAGCCCTTTTTCAGGGTAAAACTGCCCTTTATCTCACCCAAACAAAAGCATGTGTAGTGTTTTTCACAGTCCCAAGATGAGCATAAGAGTTGCTGGCAGCAGATATAATTTCATCATTATCAAGGGCCTTGTGATTATGTGTGTTATTGGTTCCTGTTGAGATTGTTACAGGGAAAACCATTTGTGGAAAATGGAAATGAATAAAAGCTTAAAAACACAGTATCATGTTTCACTGTTGTCTATTAAGGAGTGAAATTAAACTGTCCACATAGGGGAGAAAGCTAAGAGCTCTTGTAAACAGGACCATTTATTTGCATGGAGTGCTTACATCTAACAAATGTGCTTTATCCTTGATAATTTGCCCTGATTTGGCCCATGAGAGCTCAGTCATCATTTAAGCATGGAATGAGGTACAGACTTTTCTAGCAAAGAAACCTGTGCTAGATTGAAGTGTGTGCACATGAGAAGAGCTCGCTTATGGAGTGTACTGATCCTTTAAGAGGTTTTGGCACAGATTAGAAAAGTACCAACTGAACTAGAAAAAAAAATATCATAGAACTGTCCTTAGGTGGGAACCATCTGGGTAAATTTTCCTGACTTTGGCCTTAACAGATCCAGGGTAGTGTGAGCTGATACGGAGATGAGTTGAAGAATGACCCTTGATCAGAGCAGATGTTCCTCAGGAGAGGATCTAGCAGATACATCCTGTATCACGGAGCCTAGATAGGCGTATGTCCTCTGAAGGTGTAATAAAGCCACTAAAATTCATGTCAGTGATAAAAATTCACAGAGAGTAAGGAGCACGGAAATCAAGGTCTTTACATTTATTTCTTGTTCAGGATCAATCAGCAAATGGCCTACAGGATGAAGGGAAATCTTAGGAGAGACTTTCTCCTTCCCAGTTTCAAAGAGATCAAACTAGAGGAGGGCAAAAAGTGACAGATATTATTTTTGTTTCTTCTCTTTTTTATATCACTGATTTCCCAGAGGATGATGACAATTACATGTTATTTTTCCTTAAGCCCTTGCATTAGTGGTCAGTGTTATCAAGTTCTCACCATTCAAAAGCGCACACCTGAGGCAAATGCACTTCTGAGGAAGGCTTTTTCACAGTGCCCCAACACAGAGTTTTACTAGTTCATTTTCTCTGGCCTCCCTGGCTTGGCTCATCAGGTTATTCAGGACCGCAGAGCCTGATCAGAGAGGGCAAGGTGGCTGAGATGGCATCCAGTAAGACTGGAGTGATGCTGACTGGCTGAGGAAAGCATTCAGAAGATGCCTTTGGGATGATTTTGAGCTCAACCTTTGGTTGATGGAGTTTTGTCAACTGAGGGCACAGTTTAGCAGCCCATGTGATGCCATCAGGAAGTCTAAGCCCCTCCTCTGAGTGAAGGATGTGCAATGGTGAGGTTTGATACTGCAGGGCTATCTCGTCTATGCTTAACCTCTCCAGAAAGTTTAGCTGCTGGCTTGGTCAGTCACATTTGTCAACTTTGATTATAAAGTTTCCAATACTCATCTCACCTTCTTTTGCTCTATAACTTCTATTCCCTTCCCCACATGTGATACTGGGGAGATTTCCTGTTTTATCTGCATTGTTGGGAAATTAGCAGATTTGCTATGTGGTGACTGACATATCTGTTTATTTAAGCATGTGTTGATAAAAGATGTCATGGGCATAACTGCAGCACAGTACAAAGCCAGCTACATGAGAGGAGCTGTTTTCCCAATAAATCCAGCCCCTTTATGCCTATAGTTCATGGGGACCCTGCAGTCTCAAGACAGAAGTTATCAGTACATAAAAGGCAGCTTCTCTACAGATTTCATTGCAGTTGAGCAAGTCTGGGTAAATGAGTATTTTACTGTAACACAAAACCCAGTTAATATCTAGGAGAGACACCTCCACCTGGAAATGGCACAATGGTGCAACACCTGCTTGACTTTACCAGAAGATCTGCCAACAGCGGTCCAAAAGGAAGAAAAAAAACAAGAAGAAAAGAAAGAAAGAAAAAACCCCAAACATGGCCAAGAAGTCAGGTTAAAGAGAGGGGACACCTCTACAGAACTACAAATCACAAGAAGGCAGCATAAACACGTACCACTAACACACACTTTTTAGACCAAGCAGGATGCTGCATGGCTCTGCACGAAATACTGATGGTACCTGTGAGATCTGTTGTACTCTGCTCCTGTCTGTGTGCTGAAGGCTGCTGCAGGTGTTTAGACAGGGAACAACTGGTCTCTACTGGGGTTCTCACCAGAGCAATTTCTGCATTGCTACTGAAAAACATAAGTCTTGACCACCAGCTGAAATCAGGTGGTGTTTTCCTGCAGGCCACCGCATGTGACAGGACAGTTGTTAACCCAAATTACTTCCAAGTGAAAGAGAGCGGGCGTTAGGGAATGTGGGTTTCATTCTACTGATTGGAAAGTGGAGCACAAAGGGACTGCAGGGGTTCCCAAAACTGCTCTGGAAGATGAGCTGGCTTCTGATGAGCCTTGAAGTTGTACCTATGAGACATACCTTAGTGAAGAACACCAGGTGGTACTACCCAGTGACCTATGATGGTCATTGCCACGGAGACCAGCTTCAGGTTAGGTAAGACTGTGCTGGGGAAGGGATCTGCAGCAAAAAGGGCCAACGAGAAGCTCTTTTGGGGGCTTTTTGAAGCTGGGACAAGCTCTCAGCTTGTACTGAAGCAGGCAGCTTCAGTGATGGTGTTGCTGAGTGAATCTGGGAGGAGCCACCACCACCCCTGGTTGATCAAGCCACCAGGTTATAAGAAGTTATGATCTAAAAGGTCGCTTTCAACCATGAATATTCTGTGATTCTGTGTTTTTAATGCGGAGAGAAAAATTTTTGTTTCCTAACAATTGCTACAGAGAGAATGGGTTTTTTTGGCCTCTTTCTCTCTGTTACTGTTATGCAAGAACTTCACTTTCAACTCTAATTTTTCCTTTAATAGATTTAGTGCGGCTGCAGACTGACCCAAAAGCCCTCAGCAAGCAGAAGAAAAATGCTAGTGCCAAGAGCTCTGTGATAGCCTGCGGCAGCTCAGCAGTGCACTGAGCAGCCAGAGCATCTGAGTGCCAGTTTGGGAGCCCATAGCTGCTCATCTCCACTGTCTAATTGGCAGAGAACACCGTAATTGCTACAAGTCAACACCAAAATCAAACAGGGGGGCAAAAGAAACTGTACATGGGAGGTACAGGTTTCTAGCAAGAGAGCTGAAAGCGATGCATCTCTCAGCAAGTGAACTATAGAGCAAGCTCTAACACACGCGTGTAACCTCCGGCGTGCAAATGTACTGAGCTCAGTGAAAATACTGATGAGCAGGGATTTCAGCATGCATTTAACTCGTGACACGGAAAGGGAGCTTTACATAGTCGGTTTAGGAAGTAAGAAGCATTTGCCTTTTTGTGTAAAGAATTTATGAGGCACACCTGGGCCTGCACGGCCAGGCACAGCTCCTCACTGCTCAGAAGAGGAAAGCAGGTTACCAGCTTTGCTGTATTCCCATTTGCAGGGACCAGAAGGTTTCTAACTGACCTCAGCTAAACCTTGAGAAACACCTCTCAGTGAAGGGCACAAGAATCACCCAGGGTTTATTTCTTTTGATTCACATAACCCATCTAAATGGCCTTCTGCTGTGGCTCTCACACCTTCCCTCTGCTGCATCATCTTGTCTTCCACTTCTCTGCAGAGTCATGGAAGAGCAGCCAAAACATGAGAGCAGAGTGATTTCAATGCAGTAGTGCCAGCCTGCCCTATAAATAATGCACAGAGATCTGTAGTGGTGAATTCTGCTTCTGAATCATCAACAAGGCTCTCTTTCCCATTCCTGCCTTCTATACCTTTCCTAGAATTAGAGTTATGTAAACACCAGATTTGAAATGCATTTTTTTCTGTAGGTTCAGCAACCCACTGAGTGGCTACAGCTACTCATGAACTTCACAGATGAGCAGATCTCCTTTTCCAGAGAACAGGCAGCTATGGAGCTGGTTCTTGAAGAGAGTGATAGAGGAGAGGCCTTGAATTAGAACAGTGCTGCAGTACCCAGTGAGGAAGGATATTAAATACAGTTTGTGTAAGTAAACAGGACTGCATTCAAGAAAAGCCTGAGCTTGACCATCTATTTACCACTTCAGGGCAGGGGGAATGCCAAAGGCTTCAAATACTGGCAAGTCAGAAGTAGAAATTCAAAGATCAAATCAGACATTTTTCTGATAAGCCAAATCTAACTACCTCTGATTGCTGACTTGGAGATAGCATGCTATACCAGTACACTGAGGTGTGAATAATTGGCTGAGATACATGTTTGTGCAGTTCTCTTCCTTAAAACAAACACAGCAGTGTAAGATTTGTAAATTTAAGAGCTATTGGCCCATTAATTTGTTTGCTTTGCTCACGGAGACAGAGAGCCTGCTGAAAGTGTCATTCCAGCTAGGAAAAAAGTGATTACTTCAGGAGTTCAAATGTGGGGCTGAATATTGCACTTCCATGTCTGAAAGGCCCCCAGAGTGAAAGAAATAAACAGCTCATCATAAAGTCTGAGTTGTGGCTCAGCGCATTTATAATTGGATCAAGCGTGCTAATGGCCCTGAAGCAGAGACTAAGTGCATGAGAAAGCACCCATGCCTTCTGCAGAAAAACATAAACAGAAACTAAAAGCAAAGAAGATAATAGGTTTAAAAATAATGCCCTGCAAATCTCTACCAGCTGACTGATATTTATATAAAGATGCTTGCCAGACCCAAAAGCACCCGGAGGAGTACTTACTGTCACCTCCTCCTACCCGCCACTTTTGGTCTTGCTGATGCTGAGCACAGAGGCAATCCAATGCACTTGGCTTCTCCAAAGTCCACAGAGATGACTACTGATGAAAGCGATCCAGTTTTTGCTCTTCCCATCCCGTCTTGTGCCTTGAGAGGCTGAGCCTGACTGTTGGCCGCTCTTGCCTCAGAGGAACTGAGATGCCAGGATCTGAACCGAGCCCTGCAGTTGTGCCTTATGGGTGTGCAAGGCTCCATATTTTTGGATGCCAGTGGCATAAAAGTGGTTCAATTCTCAGACAGCAACAGATGGAGCAATTCTTAACTGATGCATCTTTTCTGTAGTGCTAATGAACAGTAGGGAAGCATCCTAACAACCCAACCTTTCTGGCTAAATAAGCATCATATTTCCCAACAGCTAAGATGTAGTAGCCCATAAGATGCAGTCCCTCCCCACCATCAACGGGGACAACTCCATCTCTTAGAACTGTGGAAGTTGATCCTTTCTCTTTCTCAGGTGGTTGCAAAGCAACAGCCTGGGGTAGAGATGCTCCAGATTCCTGAGCTCTTCCTTTATTCTACTTCTGTAGGGACAGTATTAGTCATGGAGGTGGCAGGGTGGAGAACCTGACTGGCTGCCGTATGCTGGTGGCCCTCTGCCTCCCCAGCCTCCCAGTGCTGGGAGTGCTGACAGCATGGGTGCTCTGGTGGCCTCTGTATCCTTTCTTTTCCACCTCCCTACCTCTGGATTTTTATGTGCCCCAAGCTGACACTGTCCCCTCTGCAGTGGGTGTCCTACCTCAGCTGAAGCCTCTAAGATACCACAGTTACTTACACAGATGATGTGTCTGAGAAGTCATGCCCAGTTAATGTCTTGAAGGACTGGATTTCACTAGCCTCATTGCTGCTGTCCTGTTCCCCAGCAACCACACATCTTGGTAATTTCTAGCACTTTCACTATCTCCCCTGAACACTGGGTTCTCCCCAGGAATAGACTGGCACCTGGGTCACTTGGATTTAATTGCTTGCAGCACATTCCTCCACTGACATTTCTATTCCCCTTCAACCACACAGGAGCCTTAATGAGTCTTCTACTTAGATCATTAACTGTTATTTATGTAGAAACTCAATAGAACATTGTCAACTTGAAAAATGTATTCTTAGATGAAAACACAAATTGTTGCTAAAGCTGGAAACATGACCAAGTTTTCTTTTTCAAGTTCTTGATGCATCTGCCAGTAAGCTGAGCAGACCCATGCCACATCCTTGCTGCACCTCCTGCTCTCCAGCTCAGTCCTTACCACCACTGTTAGACTCTTCTGAGGAAGAAACGCCGAAACCTAAAAAAAACTAATTAGTAGAATTGTGGAAAAAAGCTATTTAATATAAGCTTCCCTTTCTAATGACATAAACCTTCGTTATCACATAGAGCTGTGCTTTCCTCAGGCATTTTCTAGCATTTTCACGAAAGAATAAAGCTCCGAAGCACTGTGATTGAAAGCGTGCCAAGTTTTATTCACAAGGAAGCACCAAGGCTTTGGAGGACTATGAAACAGAAGCCTATAGAGAGATACATTATGTATAAGAATGTATTCTAGAAAATACCCAAAGGGAAAAACTAGCTGGCCTTGAACAACTATGACAGAGGCTTCCAGCCTCAGTGCTTACACTTCTGCTAAAATCTGTTGTGGAGAACTGATCAAGAAGCTGAAATCAATGAAAGGCAATTCACAGGTCTCACACAGCAATGAGCCTCTGTAAATCAGTCAGATGGATGGGAAAAGAAAAGACAGGTGAAAGAGTTGGTTGCTTAGTTTCTTTTAGACATTAGTAAGAACTGGGCCTTCAAACTCCCTAAGAGATAGGCAAATTCTATCTTTATTGTCATAAAAGCTTACAGGGAAATATGGAACTGCATAAAGTTAACAGACACACGGAAACAAAATAATTGTCAGCAAATGTGAAATTTCAGCCTTGATGTATGCACTTATGTGGTAGGCAAAGAGACAGCAGGTACCAGAAGGATCTGGAGGTCCAAATGTACTGAAGACATTGATAAAACATATTATTGTCAACCAAAAATAAAACACTCTATGACTGAAAACATAATTCATATATTTACAGCCTTAAGCCCTTCCACATGGCTCAAATTCTTGAGTGATCTTACATGTGCTTTAATGAGGGATAGTCACATATATCTATGCTCTGTCTAGAAGCTCCTAATGTTTCAGCCACCCAGATCCACTAAGGAGCTTGCTCCTTTACGATTTTCTTAAGAGTGAGGTGAAGGTAATGATTCACAGTACAGTTTAATCTATCCCAAAAGGCCACTCCCAGCATCCCAAAGGAGAACCTAAAATGGCGATAGTCTTGTCACGCTTTTCCAGACAATAAAGAAAATAAACTGATTAAAGTCTAGAAAATGTAGAAATGCCACCCTTTTAACTTGCAATAATACAAAGAGCACTTGTTTTCCAAGAAAATTCATCAACTTAGCACAGCTTAAATCCCACTGTGATCTACTTGGACCATTTTTCCCCATCTACAATCTTTTTAGTGCCTTAGAAGTGGACCCTTTTAAGGAGAACCCAAGGAATGTCCCTTCCATCTATGAAATGTGTAGGCTGAGACAGCTGTTGCTTGCTCAGCGCCTCACTACAACTTTCCCAGCCTCAGTTTCCAGCATTGCCTGCCAAATTTGACAGGAGTCGGCCTAAAGCCCTACCCCTTCACACTTCCATTGTGTGGATAGCATTGGGATAGTTTGCACACTACATTTCCATCTGGAGCGGATCTTTTTTTCAGCAGTTCCAAACATACAGATACATAATGGAAAAAACTGTCATGGCTTGAATAATGGCCCCATCGAACAGAGAGCAAAACTCACCAAGTGATGAATCCCGAAGAGTACTGAGCCCTCGAGGTCCAATTTTGCAAAGCTGTTAAGCGTGGATGTATGTTGTTTTAAGCAAGCTGCTATTGTAGCACTTTGCAAGATTTATTGTTCACACTGCGAAAGCACATATTGATTCCTGAGATGTGCAGAACTGAAACAGTTGTTACAGAAAGTATATCTAGAGTATTAGATCTGGAGCACTGTTCCATCCAGTTTGTCTATCCAGTCTCTCCACCATGGTTCATCAGTACCCTATGCACAGCTCCCCTTCCTTTCTTTTCAAGCAAGACTTCTTAAAGCATCTCAAAATTGAATTGATTCCAAGATCACACCTAAGTCCCTAGAGCTCCGCGGTCATTTCCTCAGGAACCATTTTGAGAAGCCATCTGTGTGTGCAAACTCAGTGTCTGCATTTGCTTTACGAGGCACAACAAAAGGCAATTCAACAAACTGAGTCCAAGTCTACACCAAAATGTAACGAATGACAAGACGTAGAAGCAAACTGTGCCGGATTCACCAGAAGAAATTCATCAGTAGCTGAACTCTGAGAAAGTCGATGGAGTTCTTTGACCACAAGCTGCAGGGGTCTTTGCAGTAGCATGGGACTCTTCACGCTCTATCTACTATTACAACCGAAGGCAACACATTAAAAATCTCAATTCTCTGGAGTTATCAGCTTTTCAGATTTAATGCAATTTCTGCACTATTTCCTGCTGTAATTTCCAGCTAATGTGACTTAAAGTTTGAAAACTGGCACAAAATTAAGAGAACCAAGATAGATGTATTAATTTCGTCTTGTGCCTTTTACAAAAATCCCATGATTTCTCCTGCCGTGATGGTGATTCTGGACTCCTGGATTTGGCAGTACAAATAGCCTGACAGATTTTGTGACCAACAGTGGGGTTGGAACATGGTGGTTCCCATGTGGTTTAGTAATCAGAGTCATGCTATTGAGATTATATGGTAGCAAACCACGTTTTAGATCTGCTCCTTCCTTGCAAAGAAACAATACACCAGCATTATGTTGGACTCATCCCAACTTCTGCAATATAGGTGTCTCAAGATGAAGGGACGCCTTTGAGCAAGGACTGTCAAATACTACAAGGCTGGGGTTTTATCAGTGGATGATGGAAGCCAGCTCAGGCCAGGGCAATGACCTTCCAAAGGGGCCAAGCCCAAGTCCCTTAGGCAAAAAGCAATTTTGGGTCTCTATTCCCACAGAATATGAAGCCTGCATATGCTTTCCACCTGCTAACAGGCTGCTGTTTGTTCACAGAGGCAACAGAGACAGGCAGAGCTATTGGCTTCTTTCTGTATCTTAAGGCATGTACAACTCTCTGCCCTTCTTCTCAGGCTTTGCATTCACTTTATGAAAGATGGGCCCAAGGTCAGTTCTAGTCCCCAGGCACAGCCTGCTGAACACTTGGGGAAGTGTCCAGGAAAATGGCTGGTAGCAAACATCCGCCATTTTGCCCCCCTGTTACCAGCTGTCCCTCATGGGTCAGTGCTCCAACATGAGTGTTTTCATGCCCAGACGAAGAAATAGAGGCTCTCAACTGTGCCAGCAACCTCATTCTCTGGGGTAGAAGGTCAGGTCCTCAATGTGGTGACAGCAGGCCTCTCCTCTGCCCTGAGGCTCTGGTCACTGGTGGCCATTTTGTCCTCTCACAGGGTGCCGTTCTAAGGGCATACAAAATGGCACCTGGTCTAGGGCACACAAAATAGCGGCATACATCCAAACACAGCACCTGAGAAGGCTGGTTCTCTTCACTGGATATCCTTTTTCACCTGGTTCTTTAGCAAATTTCTGGAGCATGCTACATCTTGGGTAGGTCTATGTGCATCAAAGATGTGCAGAATACAGTTGGTATGAAACACAAAAATGAGATTTTGAATTTTTCTTAACCTATTCCTGTAAATCTTGACATGCTTCTGTGCACTACAGTGATTGCATCACCTCTTGCAGCGTACAGCATTCTTCTCTCTGTGTTTTGTGCTCAACTGAGCCATGCCAGCAAAGCCTGCAAAACTTCTCCCTAGGAAGGATGACGAGGATCCAGTTCCAGTGAGGAACCTCCCCGGTTCCTCCACCCTGGCTCTGTGTGCAAGAGCACTTTTCCAGGGCAGCTGTTCTTCACAGAGCAATCAGTTACTTGGGCAGGAGTGGCTGGGAAGTGGTTGAGGCTCCATCCCTGGAGGTATTTAAAAGACAGGTTGACATAGTGAATTGTTTTAGTGATGGGTTTTTTTATCAGCGTTAGGTTGATGGTTGGACTAGATGATCTTAAAGGTCCCTTCCAACCTAGACAATTCTACGATTCTGTGATGCTGTCTCCAGGTTAGCAGTGACTGGGAGGAGTATATGGGCTCCCAAATAGCCAGCTGTTTGCCAGTCACAGACAGAAAAACTTCACACTTGCACACTATGAAACTTACTCATGGGGTTGTTTGGGGAAAGGAAATACAAGAAGCATCATTCAGGAAGATATATTAGAAACATGGGCAAGAATTTGAAGTAAAGTTTTTTCATTAATTTCCAAGTAGAAAAGTCAGTGATTTTATAAAATGCTTTAAATACACAACACTCACCTCTTTATTTCCTGTATAAATTATCCAAATATTAGCTAAACAGGCAATAGTTATACACTATTTGTATCTTTGACACTAGAAGTCATACAGAGCTATGAGGCTTACAGATTTCATTTGAAAACAGTTGTAACTCAAAGATTTGGGTCTTTTCATATATAAATGACATATTTGCTTTTAATATCCACAAGTGAAACACAACAGTCTGCATTCTTCTTAGGAAAATAGTATTCCTCGATTGATGAATTTGGAGAGGAAATTTGGAGATGTGAAAGGAAACATGGCCGGTACCTAAAAGCACCTGAGTGGCAAAGCTGTATCATAGCTCAAGAAATCCTGGTTTCCAGATTTGTCTTCAAGGCTATACTATACTTAACTGCTACTGATAAGCTTTACATGCTCTACAGTCTGCTATAGATCCAACTCCCACACATATTTCTATACCTACCACACTCCTTACCTCAACTCTACACCTGAGATGCAGACACAGTTTCTTGAGCAATAAAAAAGAAAACAAATTAAACATCAGAGAAGATAGACATGTTGTAATATCATTATTATGTCTTTAAAAAAATAAAATAAAATGTATAGATCCATAGTTTTAACTCACCTTTTTCATTTATTTATATGAAATGAAATCTGATGTAAAGAGAATCTATTCTCTTGAGAAATGTCTCTAGTTCTGGGTACAAAGAGGTAACTGTTTTCTAATTATAAGATTTCCATCTGGAAAGGGTATTCCATGGGGCTTTTGGAGCATTCCACACAAAAACATGGGCAAGGAACAACAGCCCATGCACTAGCCAGATTCAGGCAGCAATAATACTGCTTAGTTTTTATGTTACATAATAGGAATCTTAATTACAAGCAAGATAAATTGTGTCCCCATTTCTCAGAATGGAATCCAGAGACATATTTTCAAGGAGTTGTCTTGATACTTAGCTCACAATTACCAACTTAGAATACACACAGAATTACACCCAAAGAAAGCATTACCTCAGGTATGAAAAGCTCTGGAGATGTGGAGATCATTACCAGGATTTATTCATCATCTTGCCTACCTGGAAATAGCACCATGTTAACATGATTACATCCTTTCTCTTACAAGGAGGACGACTTTGCTGTGCATCTGTAGAGTCTACCACCTGCTTTCCACCTTGTGTACAAATGCCATGCACCCAGGGCTACCTGCAGCAGCACTGCACCAAAAGAAAAGAAGACACAGCTTGGTTTCAAAAGGTCACGAGAACTGCCTTGGCTCCGCAGCAAAACAGTGCTGCAAGTGTTGTGTGGGAAAATAGACTTTTTGTTTTAAGGCCTCCTGCAATTAAATCCTTTTGCATAATATACAGTTTCTGCTAGCAAGTGGAGACTCAAGGGGGTTCTGGATTTAAATTACCTTCATTAGCAATAATAAATTAAAACTATCTATCTCAATTTTTTTCTTCATGCCATCATAGCAATTATAAGGAGCTTTATCACAGCCACCAAGTGCAGAGTATGGGGTCCTTAAAAATGCTCACAAAAATCACTGCAGTGCTTTTAATTTCAAATAAGAAAGAGTGAGTTTGACTTCATACTTCAGCAAATAAGAATACATTCATAAATTTAGCCCAAATACAAGATTTTTGTATATTCATATTTGAAATACTGCTTTTTCTCTGTGGATTTTCCACCTAATTAAATACCAGATATTTGTTAATGCATAAGCACTATCATTTTTGAAGTCAGTAACAAAGCACACCAAATACTGTAATGCATCTTGCCTTTTTATTGTATTGTATTATAGACAAAAAAGAGTACATACAGAATAATAACTTCCATCACAACTGTAAAGTTGCAGTGTCACTCTGATCCCTTTGGGAGCCAGAGAACACTCACTTGTCATTCATTCCACCTCTTTATTGTAATCAGCTGCGTATATCAAAACTTGGTTGTGAACAAACATTTTTCTAAATAAAAACACAGCCTAAAAATCAGTGCTTGACAACAGGATTTTGCAAGATTCTTTAGGGAATAAGCAGAATAAGCATGCTAATAGCAATACAAAACCAGAGACGTGCCGCCCCCTGAAAAGGTGAGCTGTGCTGGAAAATTCACAGGTTCAGTGCTGGAACTCCACCTCCTGCAAAAAGCCACCTCAAAATCGGTGTATTACTTTGGTTCAAGTCTAAGTGGGAGTAGAGTAACCTAAGGCTGAGCGTTTTGCAAAGGAGTTGTGTTAAACGTATTATTTTTTCTGTAAAACAAAATACAGTCTATGATAAGAACCTTTGTTGCCTCCCATCAGTTGTCAGTGCTACAGTGGATGCTGCTAGAAGCGATGTGCTGCTGTGTCATGCTGCCTCTCTTCTATACAAACCAGGTCCTGATGACCTATAAGGGGTTTTTCTAGAATACTACAAAGGACAAAGCAAATTTCCTACTTGAAATGCAGGTGCAAGGAAGCTTTTCCTTGCTGAGAACCACATGCCTTTCAAACAGCTTTGGCAGAGTATATGGTAACACATTCAGTTGTGTTACTGAGTACAACTGCACACAAAATACTAAGTTGGCAGCAGGTCACTGTTCCCTGTTTCCCTGTTCCTACTGTGGTAGATAAAATGGGAGAGAAACAGCTTGGAAACACACAGATTGCTACCTTCATAACTTACTGAGCAGCCTGACAGCAAAATATCAGCCACCTATGGGAAGACAGATTATTAATAAGAATTGGTAAAATGACTTTGAAAACCACTGCTGTTAATACTGCTCCCATACTCTTGTTGTATGAAAATTTCTAGCCTGTACATGGATGCTCTAGCTGATATACAAATCCCTATTAATTATAGTTTGGGGGTGATATTTTAAGCCCTCTAATAAATCTATTACTATCTACAAGAACTTTCCACTGGGACCCTTTTCTGCTTCCCTACCCTCTGCCCCGCTCCCCCCTCCCTTCCCAAAACAAAGGAAAAAAGGACAAAAAGGATAAAGGATTTGCTATTCTTTGTCAAAGAGTAACAAGGTGCAATTTTATCGTCTACTACTACTACACTGCCAAAATTGTCTCACCCTGACTGCAGCAGGAATATTAATAGTATCAGCACTGTAACCCACCACTATGGAGTGTAAAGTCCATGCAAGTGCTACGGCCCATTTTAGAAGAACTTAAATATTTCCCAAAATACAGTTTGCAGGAGACTCCTGGGCGTGCAGGCGTTCTGTAGGCTCTCTGCCAAATTTCTCTGTAGAGGCCAGTTTGAGTGGTTTAATCCAGTATGTGATTTGCTTAATGAAAGACACTTCTCTAGAAGATTTTGGCAGATGCAATCAGTTCAATTGCCAGGCAGTATTCATGTGATTACAAATGTTCCTTATCACATTATATACTTAATAAATCTCTCCAAAAAGATCACAGCTACTGTGTGGCTCTGAAGAAATTAAAATTGTGATACAGATTACTGTGTTTGCCGTGCACTGGACTATTGATACAACTGGGAACAAATACCTTCCTTGGACTGCCAAGCAGCCAGCGACAACTATTAATTTCTATATAAAGCCATGACTGCTTGTTTGCAAATGTTTGGCTATGCATCACTGCACAGGAGCTTCCTTTTCATGTTAGAGATACATTCTACCATAAATACATTAAACAATTCAACTTCACAGCCTTTCACAGATCTGTGGCAATTCACATGTGCTGAGGGGTTGGCTTGAGAGTCCAAGGACAATTTTTGGCTTGAAACATCAGAAAAGCGAGATGCTATCCTTACATAAAACCTGTGAGTGAGATTTTGGCACTATTTCTTCTGTTGACATTTCAGCAGATGCAATATCACATACAGTAATGATAAAACACATCAAAGCAAAAATTATCTAAGCTGTACCTGTTTGGATAAAAATTGCTTTCTTTGTGATGTGGCTCAACTTGCACTCTCTATCTTCCTGTAATTTATTGAACAGCATTTTAAAAATGTATAAATGTCCATTGGCCAGATCCCAGTGCTCATTTCAGTGTATTGCACGAAAGCAATCACACAGGCCTCTCTTTTCAGCTCTCAGGAGGAGGGTTTCTGTCTAAAAAAAAAAACACAACCAAACCATGAAATCAAAGAACTGAATATATCACTTTCGAAGAGTATATAATTGATTAGACCTGATCCCTCCACACAGCTGCAGTCAAGGTGCTTTCCTGAGTCAAAAACCATAGTTATTAGTGCTGGTTTTCATCCAGAAAAAGTGATAAAATAAGTATATTCAGAACCAAGATGGACAGAGCGTATTTTTATAGTTTAAATGTTTTCATTTTCACAGTTAACTTACATGGAGTAGGCTGTCAAAATTATTAAAGTGTCCTTTATAAATGCTGAACAAAATCCCACTTTCAACTGCACTGCTCTTAATTCCTTTTGCAGTGATTGATGGCTTCCTGTTGACAATGTCTTCAGTACTGTATTTAATTGCACCAGATAGCATGTGCTGAGGAGCCAGTTGTGCTCTCGGTTACACTGCTGTTCCTCCAGAATAACTCTGAGTTCAATCCAGCTGTCAGTCTAACCTTGTCTGAAACTCCTAATCTTTCAGGGCAGATCTAGACTTGAGTTTATGGCTCCTATTTTAACCTGAGTTAATTTACTGACAGTTGCCCTATTATTAACTCCATTTGGAGCCAAGCCTCCACAACTCCATCAAAAGCTTTAAAAACATTCTCTGTATACATAATTTTAAATTCCTTGCTCTTGGTTTCAGACCATTTTAGTGGAAAAGCATTTCCAAGGTTTTTTTTTCCTCTGTATCCAGGAAAAAAAAAAACAAACTTCAGATCCTCAAATATATTTAAGGATAATTTATTTCATTACAATGAAATAAAGTAAATCTTTTTTCGGTTCAAGTCCCACTCTTTGACAAAAAAAGGCTGAATTTCTCAAATGGCACCATCATTTCTGAAGCTGAGCCTTTTGCAAGACTCAAAAAATTGTTGTTGCAAGCAATTCACATTAGCCAGTGCAGTTGTGACTGAACAGAAACTTCTTCCTGAGCATATCTTGTGTTTTTTCACCTTGTGGTCACTTAACTCTGACTTTGCAGAGTTTCTTGAGGGGAAAAAAAAGTTACCATGCTTAAATTCACCATGAATGAGTTACCCATCTGCACAAGAAAAAAACAGAAAAAGTGGTAACCCAGTTGTTAACAAATTATCTAAAAGCTCTGTGAAACAACAAGATCTTCAGCCTGCTGGAGTTCCTTTGACAAGACACCTCCTGACAAATTAGAAACAGCAAAGGGCTAATTAACAAAGACACACTGTTTCCAAAGGAGTGGCTGGGCACTTTTACCCAGGAACCTGCTGCCCCAAGCTCTGCCTCCCTTGGCCCGCTGTACCTCTGTCCTCTAGCAGTTCCCACTCTCTGATGCTCCTTTCATGCTCTCAGACCACAAGCTCTTGCAGGGAGAGGCTGTTCCAGAACTGCTTTTCCCTCCCCTCCACATCGCTCCTTACATTAAAAAGGACTTGTTCACTTTCCTTGTCTGCTTTCACTTACTGTCTTAGTGCAATGGCAGGTGTCGTTAAACACTGCTCCTCGCTTGTACAATGCAATCCTGGATGAGTGAATGCTCTCATTGTTGGGAGCCCAGTAGAAATCATAGAATCATCTTAACATCAAATGGGCTTATTGGATTTCACTGTAATGCCAACAAGCTGTCACTGTTACCACAAACCCTGCCTAGGCGTCACTCGTGACTATTTACAGGCAGGAAGAGCAGCTCTGGGAGCACTCAATTGCAAACTGGAAGACTATGAAAGAGAAGCATCAATTACAAAAATTAAATGCGGCCCTGTTGGTGTAGGTGTTGGCTTAGGAAGTCCCTGATAGGAACAATCCTGCATGGTCTTGCCCTTGCAAGTTGTAACAACTTTCAAGACACAGGGGTTGTTGAATGAAGTTATTTGTGTGTAAAATTTGAGAAATTTGAGTTGGTCAACATGAGCCAATCACCAGCAGTTGAGTAAGGATATGGAAGCTGTACCTTTCAGAGAACAGAAGGTCACGGTGTGCCATCTGTAGTGCTCTGGCCACTGCATTTCACTTTAGTATCTCTGCATCATTCAATAATTTGTATTTTACTTAAGCATCTCTTCCAGAAAGGCCTTTGGAGTCTCAATCCAAAGGCTGGAAAAGACAGACAGTAGCAAACCCTTTCTTTACCAGTAGCATTAAACTCTGACAGTTGTCAAAGGGTGGGTGATGTTCCAGTAACAACTGGTTATGTTTTTTTTGGTGACACATTCTTCCTGTGCCCCTTGTTCTGAAGTACTGAGAGCTTTCTGAATCAGTGCTTTGGCATCTCATATCCTTGTGTCCAGGTCCTCACACAAACAGAAGCTTATGTTGTCACACTCTGCCTCACCTCTTCTAAGACACCATTGCTCTCTGATGGGTTGTATTCTCACTCCATCCGTCAAATAGAATAGCTCTGTTAGTGGGATTAAGGAATTGTGCTGTCTCTATTGCATTTTAAAAAAATCTTCCCAATGCAATTTAGATGGAAATTTAGTACCTCCTTTAACTTCCCATGTAAAGCTTGGTGACATGCAACTGGTCATGGTCTTGCCATGTCATGTGTAGGAACAAGACATTTCAGCTGAACCTAATCCAAACAAGTGAAACCCCACTATGCACCAAAACAGCTGCTGGAGGTAAAGCCCCACTGTTCACAGTCTGCCACTTAACAGTTATTTATTATTATGCTACTGCATGGGAAAATTTTGTGATGTAACCTGTACTGCACTCAGACTTGTGCCCTAATCAGCTTGCTATTGATAGCTCAAGAAAGCTAAAGTCACTCCAGTCTTGCTGCATGGAGCTGTACATGATTGCCCAAGGTCAGAAGAAACCAAAGGCAAAGCAACGTAATTGCGCTTCTTTGTTATAGTTTGAGACATATAATTGATTTACATCTCTTTGGTTGTCTCTGCTGTGAATGATAATTTGAGTGGATCATGAACAAGGAATGAGCATCCCTTCTCACCTAACAACAGAGGTGGCACTGGCCAGAGATACTGGTACTTTAGGCACCTGCTGGTGCCTAAAGGAACCAGGAGATGTGGCTGTTTTACTCTCATGCTGCCAGTGATGATGGAGTTGTTAGTGAAGGAGAGAGAGTACAAGACATTCATGATGGGGGCTTTATTAGAGGTGAAAGACCTCCTGCCCATTGCAAAATTTGGACAGCATGGGAACCTCTGTGGTAAGTCCTACCCCAGTCAGTGTTTGTGCATACTTCTGAACACATATGTATGTATTGCTAAAATCAGGGCATTTAGCAAACCCTCATTTTTTGTTCATCGGGACCTCTGCAGAACAAGGTTGGCATGTGAAGCTGCAAAATGCCCACTGTGCTGTAACAATTACTCAATCAAATCTGCTTTCCCCCTTTTTCACAAAGTATCGATCCATGAGCAAGGAATTTATGTGTGTCCCTTCCCCCTCTGCCAGTCCTACCACCACCTTCTGCTCTGCCGTTTGGCTTCTGCTCCTGCCCAGTGAACACTCAGGGCACAGCCCAGAAGCAATGCTGTGAGATAAAGAGTAAATCACCTTTCTTGCTCTTCTCTCCTTCACACAGCTTCTTTACATCTCTATTTGACTGTCTGAGGTAATTCTTTAGCCTGTTATGCAAAAAGTCTGATGAGGTGATCTTTAATGAACCTCTCCAGCCTGTGAAAAATAATTTCTACTTGGTACAATCCTATTTGCTGAAATGGAAGTGAGTCAGCAGAGATGTCATGTCTGCTGTACACAGACAGGCAGACCTGGCCACTTGTAGATAAAGGCTAAGTAAAAGCATTTCTATAGAAGCACATACCCGCGTGTCTAGATTATACGCCGTCTTCTTTAAATCCTGCAACGCCCTCTGCATGAACTCAAATGCATGGCAGTCAACACAGGGACGACCTGGAAAAAGGTACAGAAGAAAGCATTGCTGTCACAGCATGACATTTGGAGTGTGGCAGTATAGAAGGGGAGATCTTGCAATACATTTTACCAGGCACCCACTCCTGCCTGTGTACAAAATTAGGGCTGCCTACAGACAGGGCAGGGCCTATGCCTTGTGCAAATGTGTAAGGACCTCAAACACAGAAGACCATTTTGCTGTATGTGCTTTTTTGAACATAGCCCAGGCTTGATTCTGTCCAGCGCTGTGTGCCTTCAGCCCCCAGCCCCTCCCCTTAAAGCAGAAATCCTCAGCCTTCCTCAGACATGGGTTAATTCTGAAGTTACACTGAAAATAGCAGTTTGCAGTGGTTCAGAAATCAGACAAGCAGGTCTGTTTTTACAGGAGGTCTTACAGAGCAGCTTGGCAAGGGACAGTGCCAGATCTGTATGTGCTTCCTTTCACCTGCTGCTGTATTTTTTCTCTGCCAGGAATGCAAAGCATCCCACTGGCTCCGCAGCTGGTGCCAGTGTGTGTGCACAGAGAGGCAGGGCAGGGAAAAGGCAGGGAAGAGAAGGAGGAGGAGGAGGGGGCTTCACAACAACTCACATGGCTCACTTCTGGACCTGGGTATTTCTGCTCTGCCAGGATTCACCCCTGCACTCATCTCAGGCCCTTTCATTCAGTCAGAGTTAATGAAGTGTGAGTTTTCAGAAGAAAGAATTGCAGATGCTGGAGGAGGTGCAGGGGGTAATGGGGAGAGGGGACATTTTACATTGGTCACAGAGCCCCCATGCTGGGGGGAGTGCTGCAGCCCTTGTCTACAGGCAGCCGCTTGTGCTGCTCTGCTGGGAGATATCTGGGGAGCTCCTGGAGCCAGGGACGGGCTGTGTACCACCCCATGCCGGCCACCCTGCTGCCACCACACACTTCCCAGCTGGGCCTCATGGAAGGGAGCAGCCAGAGTGCTTCTGGGTCCCCAGCAAGCCTCTTAGGGACTTTGAGCTGTTCAAGAGGTTGTTTCACTCCCACCCATCCTCTTCCATCTCCCTTCCACTCTTCTGACATTTCAGGCAGACCCAGGGACCAAGCCAGCGATATGGGGAGATGCAAAGTCCCCACCTCTGTAAGAACAGCATTACTCACAAAGACTCTCTATCCAGACCTAAGAGAAGTAGCAACAGGATTGTTTTAAGCACATTTTAAAGACACTCAACCCCCTCCTGTTTTCAGTATTTCAGTAATTTGTTTTCACTTCAGATCATGGAGCAGAGCCCTTAGAAAAAATCTGCATCCTGTCAGCAAATCCATCATTCTCTTGGTGCCATGGTCTGCTCCCTCCCTTTGCTGCAGTCTCTTCAGATAGCCCTCTGCCTTGGCTCCACCTCCCCGAAACACTGCATGTCCTTAAGTGTTCTCAACAAACCCATAGGTCATAAATGAATGTCTCCTGCTCCAGCAGTGTGGAGCATGCATCTTTGAGGAGAGCCATGAGTACCATAGTCAATCACTGCCTGCTACCCAGAAAATTTTCCAAGGCCCTCATGAAGGACGTGGCTGTGTGGGATCAATCACTGGTATTTATGGCAGCCAAATGCTCCTATGTAGACAGGGAGGTACTAGTGGAACAGCACAACTGTGCCAAGTGATTATTTCTACTAGCCCTGTGAAAGTAGCTGCCCTGACATCAAAGCAGCTTTTGCGGGAAAATGGTTGTGGCACTGAGGACACCTGCCTGTGAAGCTCTGTGTGTCCTGGATCAGCACAGGTGAAGCTCCTAGCATGGCACTGCTCTTCAAAGCCACAGTGCAGATGCAGCCAGCTTCGCCACATAATGGGATATTCACCCTCTCCTTTCGTTTCCTGGGCTGTCCTCCTCGGTGGAGGGTGCTTCTCCAGGCACAGCTGTCTCTGGGCCAGGTTTGCAACCCTGTCTGATGGGAGCTTGCAGCCCTGCACCCCTGTGATTCCTCCAACCAGCTACATGCCAGGATGGGAACCATCATTTTGACTTCCAGCAGCGCAGAGAGGACTCGCTGAAGCAGCATCACTGGCAGATGAGAGGACAGCTGTACTTGGGAGGAGGTGATGAGCAGCTGGGGAGGTAAACCCTTTCACCCATGCAGCCTGCAGAGCACACGGCTGTTCAGTGCTTTGGGGACTCAACTTGGGCAGTGCTGATATCTCCACCAAGCATCTTGCACGAGCACAGAGCAACCTGAAGGCAGTTCCCCAAACAAAATAGGGGCAATACCCCACTACTTAGAAAGCCCATAGCTACAGTCAGATTTTTACCAGCAGAGCTGCCCAAGGCCTGACTCTGGCTGCGTTTTTAATCTATTATGCTAGCCAGACTCTCCAGTAGCCAATAGCAGATACCTAAGAAAGATATAACCCTCTAGCAATGTTCTTCTAGCCTACCAAGAAGTTGGAGGATATCCTGAGCCTGGCTGGTGTTTCTACATCTGATAAGGTCTCCATGAATTTTTCTCACATTAATTTGCCCCATTGCTTCCTGAAGCCATGTAAACTTTTGGCATCTACAGCATCCTGTGGCAATGAGTTCCACAGCTCAGCTATTCACTGTGTGAACAAAATACCATTTCTGCCTGCTCTGAAGTTAACATCTGCTGCTTTCATTTCCTGCCTCTGATTTTTGCACTAGGAGAAACAGTTATTAAATGTTCACCATCTTTCTCCCACTTATGGCTTTGCTGCTCTCCATCACCCCCTGCCTCGATGTCTCCTTTCCAGACCAAAGAACTGGGGCTGGTAAACTGGCCCATATACCTGGACTTGTTCTCTCTTCACCCTCACAATATTTTCAATAGGATACCCATGGATATTTCCCAAAAAGCAATGATGTCTAAAGGTCAGGTTTTACACAGGTTTCAAACAAATCTAAATATGTGCTGTTGCTAATAGGAGCAATCCCACCCTGCTTGCTGTCCTTGCTATGTGTTCCCACACCTCCTTTGCTCACAGCAGGAGTGACCACACAGTTGCTTGGTCAGCTGGATCGCTGATTTATTTTCTCCAGATTAAATCCTGACTGCCCAAGTTCTGCAGCCAGAACAAGAAATTGAGCAAGGACAGGAGGCCAGGTTACGGGGAGGAGGCCAGAGACAGCATAGGCTTACATCAGCTTAAAGCAATTGTGAAACCAAACCTTAAGTCACATCATTGCAAAGTACAGCAGAGTGCTATTAATTCCATGCTGACAGCTGGGAACAGACTATCATTCATTGGGAGACTTAACAGGTTTGTGGATTAACATAATGAGAATTATCAAGAGTCAGCTATAATTCTTTAAATGGGTCCTGTCAGCACGAAGACCGTATGTGTCTTTGTGTGTTTGGAGAGAAGTGGGGGAGGAGAGCTTAAAATATGCTCCTTGGCTTCTTCTTGGTGAAAAACTGGAGTTGAAAGCATTGTGGAAGTCTAATTTACTTTCCCTTGCAAGCACATGGCATTTATTTCATGCACCTTGGCTAATGAAAAAAGACTGACCAGCTTCTGTTCTTCAAATTCCACATTCCAGCTTTCATTGTGGGTGATCAGGGCTATAAATGCAACAGGAGGTTGGAGAAATCACTTAATTTTTTTAGTGGATTGTAGTGGACTTTAAAGTAATAATCCGCAAACTTTAGTAACACCAGTTCATATTTGAACAGTCTTTTGCATATGCAAAGTACTGTGTAAGTGTAAGGACATGATTAATCACTGCTCATTAGCATTATTCATAAAAAGCTGGGCCTGGCTCTCTCCTGGCTGGCAGGAAGAATGCCAAGTGGAGAGCAGGTGATGGTACTCCAAGCCAGATATCGGTGCCACACACAGGGCAGGATGTCTCTGCAACACTCAGAGGAACCCTGACTCACTCTTGTGCTTCTTTCCTGTGACTGATGAGACTCCTGCACCTCCCACACTTGCACGAGAGCATTGCTGCCCCTCTCCTGCTCATGGTGCTGCAGGAGGGACACATTTCTGCCACCAAGTAGGAGGGAGAGGTTGTAATGCTGTGTGGCCCATGAGGGATTGTTCCTACTAAAGGCATGTTCTCAGTCTCATTTTGCACACCTGGGAACAAAGAAAACAATTGAGCACCACACTGATGAGCCCTGCAGAGGACACTTATTAGGGTCCATGTACATCATATATCCCTGTCCCCTTTTTCTCCAGGGGTCATCCAGGATCACACAGCCACCGTTTTCCTGGGCTGAGAGTACAGACTGAATAGAGAAGGTGTATGCATGTCCACAGTAGCACTGGCCCCCAAAATGGGTCAGTATGCAGGAGGATCAATGAGAAATAGCCAGTAGACCTGACATCAAGCAGGAGAAGATTGAGAAATGTCTGTGCTAGATCACATCAAAGGTCTGCCTGGCATAGTATTCCGTCTCCCAAGGGCTACATCTCTTATAGTACATTAGATGTGTCTAGGAACATTCCCAAGCTTTGAAAGCAGCTGGCATGGGACAGCTCATCTCCGGAACAGTAAACTCTCTCTTCCAGATAGGCATTTGGCCTCCCTGTCATGGACAAAAGTGTATCGGGGACCAAGCTAGCCCTAGATTATTAGTACAGTCATGTCCCCATGCCAAGGAACATCCATGGGCAGTGGTTACAGATGTGGCTTTCATGGCCAAAAATGGATGCCCCTGAAAGAGAACAAGATCAGGGCAAGTATGTTGGGATGTGTCACCAAAGAACCTGCCATGCCTCAGGAACATGCTGAGGCAGATCCTGAGCCAGACGAACTGCTACTGTATCTAACAACACTTTCTAAAAATTTTTCCTTGAAATTGCTGAAATTCCAATCAGTTCTGCAATTCCATGCAAACTTTTAACATCCACTGTGTCCTAAGGGAGTAGTTCCACAGGTTAACTATCAGGAAGAGCCTTGATGGACAAAGGAAAATACCTGGAGCACTAAGCAGCTATGCAACACTCTTATGGAGTGGCTGATTAGGAGCATCCTGGGTTCCTCGTTGCTTTAAAACTTTACAGCAGCACAAAAATATTTACAATTCATTATCAGCTGATAGCCTTCCTCCTGGCCTGACCTCAGACATAAATGCCGTTATGCATTCATAGCAATGCTCTGCGAAACACTGGCAACAGAAACCCTCTGAACTTCCCTTCATTCCTCACTCTCACATACAGGAGTAAGACAAGACAAGGAATTGTTCTCAAGGGCTCTTTGGTAGACTCAGTTGCCTGGCCACTGCAAAACCCTTGAGTTTGGGGTCAGACACCTTGGCCAAGAGTTTCCACTATTCAAGGAGAACAAGGAATCGCTATATACTTTTTCCCAAAAATGTGTTGATTTGCCTCTGCTAACACAAACACACAAAGTGCACGTACAATTTCTTTTTCAGGCATGATTTTCTCCTTGAGGACACAAAATGGACTACTTGCCACAAAACTCATTAAAGTTAGTTAGAGTGTGCCTAGAAAACAGACACACAAAATATAGATGATGTCTGTTTTAGAACAGACCAAAACCTAGCACTAATAAAAACAATAAGAGAATGTAAAAAGAAGAGAATTCAGTATTTAAGTCCTGTAGAAACAAATACACATAGGAGTATTTAAAAACTAGTAATGGAATTACACGAGAATAAAATGCAATGACTAAATTGGGTCTTGTGTTAAATATTTTGGTACTCATGTAAAAAGATATCTGTCATACAAAGTAAGCATGACTGAGAACTAGAGATTTGTTTGTATGCAATTACCTCCCCTTTTTTTCCCTTCCCAGAGGATACTTTAAGTTTTTAATGAGTGGCTACTTCCCATTTCCTGTCAGCAAAATACCCTGAGAACATTGACTCCATCCCCTAATATTTTTGAACTCTTGCTTCATTTTGGAGCAGAGAAAGGTTAACTAGAGTCGTGCCCAAAATCACAGAGGATCACATAGAGCTGTGATCCAAATCCAAGAGCTCCCGGCCCCATGGTGTGCTCAAGTCTGTTGTATTTATTTATTTTTTAGGTTTGCAGAAAAGCAGCGGGATTTCAGAAATCTATATATGTTTTAAAAATATGATATTTGGGTCAACTTCCCCCTGTGTCAATCTATAGTAGCTACAAGAAAGTTGAACTTGAGATATTGTTCCAATTGAATACTAAAATAAGCAAAATGTAATGCCCTGACAGAAATAAACACAAATTTCCTTCTAGAATGTCCAGCCTCACACAGATTTCATATGTATTGCAGCAAATCTGTAAACAAAACTCTTGAGAAGCAGATCTAAAAGACCTACAACCAAAGAGCTTTAAAACAAGCTCCAATTAAAATTATAGTATTCGGTTAGTTGGTGTTTTTTTTTCCTAAATAAGTACTAATCCTTCGCTGGCTTGCTGTTTTTATAAGCACTGTTTTCATGTGCTTTGCTGACACGTTACAAATTCATCATCACTCCCTCGCTAACCAGGCAACCAACGCTCCCCCTGGGGCTTAAGGTCTGTGTGGCTGCTGTGGGCTAACGGTGGGGGCAAAGCTGGAGGTGGTGCAGCGGGAGGGTGTGAGGGCAGCACGGCAGGTACCTACTTTCTGCAGGGATGACAGTCCCAGAGTCCTGGCTGGCCCCCGCAAGCCTCACGCTTAGCAGGCCAACCACCCAGATGAACGGGATCGCCGCACGCAGCACGCTCCAGACAGACGGCAACGCCATTGCTCTCATCAGTAACTCACGCTGTCCTCCCTGCCCGAAACGAGGAGAAAGAGCGAAAATCAGCAGTTTGCTCCCAGCACGCTCCCCACAAAGGTGTGGACCAGGCGTGACAAGCACAGACCCCCACATACACGCCAACCCACACGCTCGCGCCACTGCGGTGACACGCCACGGGCTTGTGGTGCACCCCAAGGACCAGTTTGCCAAGTACCTGATCTTCCTCTCCGCCTGTGCGCCAGACCCTCGGAGCAGCTGTAGCGAGCAGGCGAGGCTCCAGCAGCCCCTCTGAGCATGCGTCCCCCCTGCATCCCCCTTTCCCTGATTAGGGTCATTGCCATGGAGATGTGCTATAGCAACACTGAAAAATTGGAGCTGCCAAGAGGAGAAGATTTAAAGGGCCCACGATGTGGTGGATGGTTGCTGCTCTACTCCTCCTCTGCCTCCGCTCCCCCCAGGCCATGCCCTCTCCTTGGTGATCACCGGCTGCTGCCACCCACGTGAGAGGGTCTTAGGCAGTTTTTGTGTCTTGTTGCTTTTACTCCCAAAAGGACTGTGCTGAAACACTCATCTGCCATCCCTTGTTTTAACTGTAGCTCACTTAAAGTGAGATTTTATACAGGGAGGTTTCAAACGAGATGAGAACTTGGAAGTTTGCTTGGAAAAACAAAGATCCAGGGCCTTCTGATGGCACCCTTTTTACGGGCTTCATGCGGCTACACTGAAAATGAAGCCTTGTGGACAACAGCAACATTGGCACATGAAGGAGCCAGGAGTATGCTTCCTGCACAGCATCACACTACCTGAACATGGTAACATCCCAGCCAAGCCCTAGACACTGCTTACTTCAAGCTCAAATCTTGATCTGGGATTTTACTAACAGACTGTGTCCTGACAAAGCTCAAGCATGAGCTCTCCTTGCTAGGGAATCTCCATAAATACCGAGCTGAAATCAAGCATTTGGAAAATGGAAGTGATACCTTCTGGAAAAGAATACCCAATTTGCCCCAGAGTGTGGTATAAGACTCATCTTGCAATGTACCTGTTCAATACATGGCTTTGTCCTTCTCTCAGGGGAGGATGCTCTACTGCCTCTCACCGAGAAACAGCCTTCCTGGTCAGTACAGAACAGCTGACCTGCCAGGCTCTGGAGGCACCATCCTTCCCGGGCTGAAACACAATTTATCCCTGGCTTTCTTCAGCCCTAAGGTCTGTCACCAGCAATGTACTCTGCTTCTATTTTACTTGTTCCTGTGGCTTCCTCGGAATTACTTCTTACATCCCTCATTTCAATGCTTATGCTTTTGGACCACGTTAGTTTAAAAGACCTCCAGGCTCTTGATCACTTCCTGGCAACATGGAATTGCCTTGTGGATACAAGAGAGAACTTTGCAGGGTGGAATAGTGAAAGCATTTCCTACAGGAATGACACATTGGGCAAACTTTTAGCCCAGAGTGCAACTGAAACTCAACTTCCCTTGTGTATAAGGTTGAAATGAAGATCTCAGTCAATGAAGTCTTCATAAGGTGAGTCAGGGCAGACATGTGCATCAAAATGGCTCTACGGACTTTTTGAGAAGCCAGACTCCCAATCCAAGCTCTGAATCC
>BJBW01005748.1:0-23307 GCA_004320125.1 Scolopax mira
TCTTGCCCATTGGACTGGGCTGCCCAGGGCAGGGGTTGAGGCCCCATCCCTGGAGGGATTCAAAAGCTGGGTTGACCTAGTGCTTAGAGCCCTGGGTTAGTGATGGTTTTGATCAGAGTGAGGTTGATGGTTGGACAAGATGATCTGAAAGGTCCCTTCCAACCCAGACAGCTCTATGATTCTGTGAAGGGCTTCAGGTAATTCAGAGCAGTGCAAGGATTTGTTAAAAAAACCTGTCAGTGCACATATTACCCAAATGAAAGGAAACTTGAGGAATTTCACAGCAATGGTCTGATATACTTAGGTTTCAGAAAGAGTGAAAATATTGCCAAATTCTGTTTTATTATTACAAATGGCTTCCTAAGCCATGCAAAGAACAAAGAATCTTTTGTTAAAACAACCTTTCTGTTGCTTTAACTTCTGTCAAAAGTGATTGTATCTCAATAACTTAGTGAGATACCGAAATACCCCAATCATGATAAACTCTTGAATTTACATACATTGTTAATAACATGCATTGATTTTGTTCAAGCGAGGGCACATAGTTTCTGTAGAGATCCTTCAAAGTTTATCATAACAATGTAGCTGACTTGCACAGAAAACTGGAAGTGTGTGATTTTACGGGAAATTACGTAAAAATCTTAGACCAATAGAAAGAAGCAATTAAAATCTCCTAGTGATAGTTTGCATGTTCTCAAAATGTATTAGAGAAATGGTCGTGGCTTTCTGTGTGGGAATGGGAGTGGAAAGCTCACAGTTGAAATCCCTAGGAAATAACAAATGATTTATCTGCCATCATGAGCTTGTTTCTGCAACTCAAAGAATATCTTTTTTTTGTAATTGCATTTCTAAAATCTATTTTAATTTTACATTCTTAAAAACAGAATTTTTCTCTACCTAAAATGCTCATTAGCAAATTCTTTAGATGAAAGTTCCATGAGATTTTGGAGATACTGTATATTTTGGGGATAGTCATTTGTTATAGTTGTATTAATATATGCACTTGAGGATACAAGTTTAAAAAATCTTTACAGTTTCTGGAGATCATGGATAGTTGGTATAAAATCTTATTATAGAATGTATCCAAGTCCTTTTTTTGTGCATTAATCAGGCATCCAGAATGTGACTCGGGTTTAGTTTGTCTGTAGAAATCTTATAAAATTGGTAAGTTTCTTTGGTCAAAAATTGTATGCATTATTTTTTTCCTTTGCCTGGTGGGTGTAATGATATAAGTCTGAAACCTGATGCTTTTGGAGTTGTATTATTTTTATAAATGTAGTTCCTTTTTTGTTAAAGGAGAGCTAATTTACTTTCTCATTTTCTTTCAGATATTTTGCCCAAATCTGAAAAACATAGAGATCTAATTGTCACAGCAGAAGTTTCACCTGATTTGGATGCAGAATCTGTATGTACCTGTATAAAAAGGAAATTACTCTGAAAATATTGGTCTTGTACATAAGTAAATAATGGCTGATCATGGATAGTGCTTACTATGTATTTATATTTGTGTGGCTGAGCTTATGCTGCTTTTTAGTACTTTTCTAGGTATATTTGATACCCTTATTTAAATTCTGTTCTCATTAGTACTGCTACTTCTACCACTGTTCTTTTTTGAAATGGGGACCTCTTTATAACATGTGCTCATGTCTTAGCACTCGTCTGTGGAAAAAAGGACAGTGTGCTGTGGCCTTGGTTAGCTGCAGTAATCTGCTCCCAACACTCAGAACCACTTGGCCCATAGAATGTTCTAAGGTGCTGTGCTCATTTGCTCAACCCTCCAGGTGCAAACAGTCTGCTTCATTTAGAAGTAACTCAGTATATCAGGGGAACCACAGCCTTCAATCTCTGTTACCTAAGGCTGCTTCCAGTTAGGTAGGCTTTCACGGGGGTTCCTTCAGTAGCCAGCTAGAAAGGGAAAATCCAGTGAGACACTTCCTGGCCAAGGAGTGATACAGCAAGTGTGGGGACAATTTTAGGGCTTCTGCAGTGATCTTGGAATCTGAAGACTTGAAGATACTACTTCTGCTCTTGGGAAAAGATTTCAGTTGTGATATATGGGGTAAAAGCAAAGAGAATACAGATGTATTAAACTGAATTAAATAAGCAAGTGGAGGACTGTTCTGGTTATTTAACACTACTCTCTGAGCCAGGAAGTCCAGCTGATTTTTTGAAAGCTGAGTATGGTAAGATCAATATCTTTGCACCCATGCTATTAACTCGGGATCAGTGGTAACCAAAGACAGTGATGAAAGTATGACTAGCCAGTATGAAACCAGCTATGTTTTTTAAACTGAAAAAGATACAACTTGTACAAATGAAGATCCTGTTTGTAGAACCCAGAGAGGCTACCAACTTCCTGACTTCTTAGGAAGTTTGCAGATGTGGACCTTATGGTGGCATGTTGGGATGAAAAGGAGGGTGGCTATTGGACATCTGATTGTTCTTAATGTACTCTTTTAACATGAGAAGTTAAGCCAGTAATTTGGTATTCTAGCAGAAATGAAGTGTCTCTAATATCAAATAATTTAAGCAGGAACATTTTCTTAAACTGTTAGGACTGATCTGTTGCAAAATGAAATATAAGCATAAAATATTAAAATAGACTGTAAGGTAAAGAGGAATTTGGAATTAAATGGAACTGTCTATTAAAGTGGAAATTATCAAGACTGGCAAGATGCCTGCTATAATTATCTTTTGAAGTTCAAAATATATTTCTGATTGTATGATAGTGTTTGATTTTGTAGTACATAGTATGGTGTGTGTATAATGTATTGGCAGATTGGAAGTCACATTTCCCTGCTGAATAACAGAAGGTATTTCCAGAATTTAAATAAATATACAGTGGATAGTACTGTGCCAAACAAAACAGTATCAAATATTCATATATACTTCAAAGTTAGTTTCTTATATACACAACATTCATGACCTTCTGCTATCCCTTTTGCAGGCAATTTTAAACAGAGGCTTTACATTTTCAGGAGGGAGCCCAGAAATGTATTTTGTGTATTTTAGTCTGTCATAGGAATGATAAGTCCTTTACCATTAATTCCCTGTTTAGCAAGTTGATAGTCATTCATTGTGTCCCCTCATTTGTGTAATATTGGATTTACTTTGTTTTCACCTTTTCTTCACAGCAAGCCATTGACAGTGAGGTGAAAGCTGAGGCGGTACCATCAGTCACAGTAAAGGTACTGTGCCCAACTCAAACAGTAGCAAATTTTAATAAACCTGTCATTTTCTGTGTATTTCACTTAGATCATAAAACTGAGTAACATTTGAAATGCAGCATATGTGTAATTCTTCTCCTTAGTATGGCAAGGTATCACTCTAACCAGCCTCCTGCTGAAGTCAGAAAGCAATAGGGGGGTTATTTTTTGATAGACTTTATCAAGAAGCAGACACTAAAATATTATTAGGATGGAATGAAGTTGGTTTTGAAGTTATAAGAACAGTTTTACCATTACTTTTCAAAGGGAATAAATGTTTGTTTACTTGAAATGTGAAGTTTGTCTTCAGCTGCTTTTTTTAGTTGCCAATAAACAAAAATAGACTTATTTATAAAGAGACTGTCATATCTTTTGATAGTGGGGGGAAAAAGCTAAGAAAAATGAATTTGAAAATGAACATCATTGCAGTCCTTGAGAGTTGCTGTCTGTAGCTGATTCCAACAAAAGTATGAGGGCATGTGCATGCATGTGTGTGCAAGTGTAGGTTCCCCTCAATGTTGCCTACAAAAGATATTTTTTTGAGTGTGAGGAATCTAGGTGGTTCTAGGACTATCAACAGAACCTTTTTTGAGAACCTTGAGAGTTCTCACCCTGCCTTAAATGAAAGGGAGGGTAACTGGAATATACACTGAACCAGATTCCCTTCCTCTGTTGTGGTTTAGTTGTACTTGGTCCAACAGCTTCCTCTGCATTTTTATGTGATACAGGATAAAAAAAAAGACAGCTTTGCTTGAAGAAATTCAGATGAATGGCATTGGACTTTGACTCAGGCTGTTTGTGAATATAAGGGAACCTTAAAATATGTAATGTAAATTTAAATTGCCTCCAGAAAGGCTTGAATTTGTCAGCTTTTAGTTTACAGTGGAGCCAATATGTTGTGTGAGTTATTAAAGAAGAAAGTATTGTTTATAATTGCCAAATGCAATTTTTGGAGAGCAATTTCAGTACTGGGAACACAAGTAACTCCCATTGTTCTCCCTCAGCTGCTCATTGCTGTGAAGCCTGCAGCAAATGCTATTAAAAATGAGCATGGATGTGTTTATATATTTGACAAGCTTTTTAATGATAAGATTTTATAACTTTCTATTCTTTTTTCTTGTGTATGCATCTTATACCTTTTAGTGAAACAAAAATAGTAAATGTAGGTGTTATCGTGCATTGAATTTTTTCCAGAATATTTTTTCCTGTGGTAAGTCCACTTAACTGATCTTCACATGTCTCCATTTTAATTAACTGCAGTTGATTGAAAAAGTCCTCTTTAATTAATGGATTCAACTCTACTATTTGCTAGGTTGTAAACATTAGTTCTTAGGAAAATGAGAAATAATTGTGCATTATTGTTGCATGTTATGACTTCTCAGACTAATTTGAATTTTGCCACTGAATTTGACAACTTGAGAACAATTTTGATAAAATTTAAAACAAAATGTTTTCTTGAATTGCATAGCTGCAACCAGTGTATGGGTATGGCCTGCATGTTTTCTGCAATCTAAGTAATGTTACTAATTAATATTATTCAGCTATTGTAACGGTGGTCGTTATACTCAAAACATCTGCAGAAAACCAGACAATGCACTGTGCATTAAAAAAGCTTCCAGAATTTGTGGCACTTATTTTCTATATTTAAAACTTAATTTTTAAATTTAATTTTGCCCCAGTGACAAGCCTGCCAGAAACTTTTTAATAAAATGAAACACTTTTGGGCAAAAGTTACTAGATAAGAGTATTCTTCAGGCTCCTGTATGGAGCAGAAAGCTGAACGTCATTGGGAAATGATTGGAAGTAGTGTTGGGCAGTAACTTTAGCTCATTTAATTGGCATAACATCTGGAAGGCTATTGATTCCCTCTTCATTGTTCCTCTTACTGAGTTTCTGGCTTCAGAAAATGGGGTGAGGTTTACTAGATGCATCTTCAGTGGCAGATGTCATACTTCCTTGTGAGAAGCCCAAATGTATTGTCCAATCACCACTACATTTCATTTTAAATCTGAGTTAAGGACATTGTTTTGATATCCATTGGTTTTGCAGAGAAATAATTGCCTACAATAGTTGCCAGCTGGCACCTGGTGCCAACTCCAGGTTTCTGGTTAGATCAGCTCTCATAATGTAGAGTTGAGTTGTGCTGGTTATCCTGTATATTGAATTTTAGAACTGCTTTGCAGTAAAGAATCAAATAGAATTTGACTCTGAAGTTGTTCAGAAGAAATATGCATTATTCTCTGTATTTAAAGGAAATAATTTCTTTGGTTAGCTTTGGTTTTATTTGTTTGGTTTTTTTTTTACTTTAGACACCTAGAAGAGGCAACACTTTATTTTTATTTAAATTAGAACAAATGCACAAGACACTTGCAAAATATTAACATTTTAATTAACAATTTAGCATTAATTTGTTTTGGCTTAAAATTACAAAGAGCAAGAGAAATCCCCTCAGTTTTTTGTAGCCTTTCAAGTTACTGTGTTCCATTATTGGCTGTAAGTAAATAAGAACTGTGAAAGGAAATTACTGGTTTTGAATTTGAAATGTGAAGTTCTTAAATGTTGTTGCTGAGTTACTCTTTGATTTTTTTTTTCATATCTTTTTGCTGGTGGCTTGTTTCCTGCTATACAGAGATTAATTTGTTGCTTCCTCTAACTACTTGTGTGTCCCTTGCTGTAGGTAACAGTACAGAGCAGAGTGACTGCCCAGAAACCCAGCCTGGCAGTGTGTGTCCAAGCCCCGTTAGCAGTGACCCGTGACCAGTTTGTCTTTGATGATTTAGGTAAATTCTCATAATACTGTTACAGTTATTGTATCTTACTGCTTTTTCTGAGGATGTTTGAAGGGCACAGTCTGGCCTCCGAGAGCCTTGTTGTAGATACACCACAGTTCAAGCTGTCACAGATTTGCCTTCTCTGCACTCTTGGCTCTTGGATCATAATTTATTAGAATATTTTGTAAAGTGCTAGAAAATATGTTGCTTTCATTTGGATGCTCCTATTACTTTAATTTTTTATTGTTTTTAGAACCAGATTCATCTGAAACCGTGGTCGTGTCTGCCTTTTTGAAGGGGAATTGTTCCCCATCAGAACTAGAAGGGAGTTGTGTGGTTTCATATAATACACCAACAGGTAAGCCACTGGAGATTTCAAATTAATTTGCCTTTTTTTGAGGTCTTTTTCTTCACATATATCTTACAAATGTTCTTTTGAAATATGTTGAAGGCAGAAGTAATTAAATAAAATATGTCTGAGTCAAGTCTTTAGTTTTAGTTAATATTTTGTTGACTCATTATGTAATTGGCCTTACAGGGTTTCCCACCCTGTCCTATCAGTTTGCCTCTGTTCTGCCTTTTAAGGATCCACCTCTTGGAGTGAGAAGTTAATTATGTGTTTATGACTGTTCAGCCTGATGGGCTGCCACCAAATGTGACAGTAACTGCCCTTCAGCAAAGGAAGAGATGTGACTAAGCTTTGGGAAGGATTATTCTTCACTTCCCTTTCCACAGTTAAACATATTCATTCTAAACAAATAAACTAACCCAAAGGAATAGAAACTAAGTTTTTCTGTTATATAATGCCCAGATGACTCTAGTGATAGAATATGTAAATGTACCCTGCTACCTATAACTGATTAGCTTAGTTTTCTGCACACAGACTTGTGGATGTGTTGGGCTACCTAGAAGCTGTGTTTAGGCAGGGCTTCTGTGCTAAGCTAAATGCAGCAGAAACAAGTTGAAGTGGTGTGTTCTTCACTCCTTACTGCTTGGCCCTGCTCTTCCACCTCCTCTCCTGTTGTGCTCACACAATCCACTGGTTGGAAGGGACTTTTGAGATCAAGTCCAACCATTCAGAGACAAACCAATCCAACAATCTTGGGCACTAGAGCATAGAATTACAGAATCACATGGCATTGGAAGGGACCTCCAGAGATCATCTGCTCCAACCCCCTGCCAGAGCAGGTCCCAGAGCAGGTCCCATAGGAACGTGTCCAGGTGGGGTTTGAATGTCTCCAGAGAAGGAGATTCCACCACCTCTTTGGGCAGCCTCTGCCAGGGCTCTGACACCCTCCAGGAAGGAAGTTCCTCCTTGAGTTTAGGTGGAACTTGTTATAGTGCATGCAGGCCACTCTGTCCCCAGCCTGGAGCATTGCCTGGGGTTTGCTGTGAGCAAAGTGCAGGACCTGGCACAATGATGCACCTTCAGAACTATCCAACCTGTGCCTCTGATTTCTGAAAGCTTGCTCCTTGTTTTTCTGCTCTTGCTTCTGGAATTTTTGCTTTGCCAGACCAGAGCATCAAACTTAAAGGGTATTTCTTGCTGGCAAATAAATGTGTTATTTCTTTCACGTGATACTAAACTTGTATTTTAGATGTTTGTTTAGAAGCTGGGATAATTATAATCAGTTACAAATAACACTAGTATTTGCATGTATGAGGTAATCAAATCCTTAAATGCAATATACTGGTAAAAAAATAAAGTGCCTTTGTGGCTTCTTTTATCTGAATAGAGACTTTTTTCCTCTTATTTTTTTAAGATACCTATATTTGTGGCCAAATGAGTCTTCAGTGTGTCTCATGGGATTCCTACAGCTGAAGGTTAATGAGTCACTGAGTTGGATGGGATTGCACTATTGATGGAAATGGTCTCATGTCTGGTTTTTGGCTAGTGTTATGTCTTTATGTATTGTCTACTTAACAAGTGGAGCTTAAGTTCTTTAAAACCTGTTACTGCATTTTCTTATTTGAGTAGTATTTTATGTAATCTTTTTTTTTTCCTTCTGTCCCGTTGCTGGCTGTATGGTAGAGCTCAATCCTGAAGGTGAGTGATGGAAAAAATGCAAAGTTTGAATGATTTTATGAGTGATAGTGTGTGCTGAATAAAGCAGATTAGGAAGGGAGCCATTATTGTACCTATTATTTCTGTACATTCTTACTGTCCTTGGTGTGAATGTTTGAGAAAACAAAGTAAATGAGGTGACAAACTGTAAGTTGACATAAGACAACAATTACTTATGGAGAAAATAGGAAAGTTGTAAAGACATTTTGTGGTGAAGTATATTGTACTTTCTCCTGTGTAACCTAAGAACTTTGTGAAGTATGAAGTGCCTTCTGCATTGAGACTGGAAAGCACAATTGTATGTTCATTACCATATTTTTAGCTATTTTTTTTTCAAGTTTCAACAAGAACTTAGCTAAATTATAGCTTTTTTTGGTGCAATTGAAACAACTCGTAAGGGTTTGTAGCTAATGCTCTGCTGTTTGGACTGAGTACCTCTGCCAATGATGTCACTGACCATCTCTCCATTCCAGTTACTATTGGAAACATCTTGTTCAAGGCTAAAAGGCTGCTTTCTAACCCAGAATGCCAGCAGTACAAAAATGATTGGGATAGACATGGTACTTGTAAAAGGTACAATGAAAAAGACAAAACAGGACTGGAAAGTTCACTTATGTCTAGGTAGACTAAAAAGAGAAAAGGGTAGTTTTGCAATGTACTTGTGTACATGCAGTGAAAAGATCTACTCTTTACAGGAAACATTTTGCTAACTTCAAAAAAAAAAAACATGTATACATGAAGTACAAATTCCTCAGATCTTGGGGAGGGGAAAAAAGTTGCTTGTCATAGATTTAAGAGTTCAATTGAGAGGGTGTTTTCAGTTTTCCAGTTTTTCTAAACAAAAGTTATACATATAGAAATATGTATATTTGAGTCTTGTTTTTCAATGCTTATGATCTTATGAGTGTATCCCCTCCAAAGTCCCAGATGGTATTTGAGTTTTAATTTTATCTTTTTCTGAAATACTGAAAAATGATGTTTAATATGAGGCAGACTGAGAGCAGACTATCTAGGAAAAGCTGATTTGAAACAAGAAGAAACATTTTGTTTTAAATATAAAAAATATTTCAAAATAGTTTTGGCTAGTTTTCTCACTATTTTTGTCCTGTTGATAAGTCTCCATATCTAAGTTTGATAGCAAGATGTTTGTTTTTATGTTGACATCAAGAAAACATTTCAATTTTCCCATCAGATGATGAAGATACAGTTGAGTGAATCATTCTGAAAGGTCATGGGCTTATTGTCAAGTATTTTTTCAGGAATTTTCCTTGGAACCCAGGGATATCCTAATTTTGATGACCTGTCTTAAGCTTTCTGCTTGTTTTACGCTGAATTTGTTTTTTACAAGCTGCTGTGGAATAGTTACTCGGAGGCATTATCCACCAGCCAAAAGAGCTAATGAATTGACATCAGACGGATGAATCTGAGCCTGCGAGTAACATTTTTCCCGTGAGATGAGTCTTAAAAATAAGTTTTCATTGCAATAGATCCACAAAGCAGTGCACAAAATTGTTAGCAAAAAGTGTTGTTTGGATGAGTAACAAATGGTTGAGCTCTATTTTTATACTAACCTACTAAGTTTATTTGATGGAGAACATCTGGGTAGCCATCAGTTCTGTGACTTGTCTCCAGATAATCCATGACAGTAACTTAAATTTCTCTAAAGTTCTATGTTGTTAAGTTCTGCTGAGGCCAGTGCTGGAGTTAGTGTTTGAGAGAGAGTTGTTGCTATGTTGCTGTGTGAGTGATTGTTGCTCTGACATTAATACTGTTCTCAATACAGTGAGTGTTGGTGCCTCTAGTGAAGCCTGTATCCAAACAAAACAAGATTTCCCTGTTAGCTGCTTCATCAACAAATCTTCCTTAAAACCCCCATAATCTGCCTGCCCCACTGCCCAAGTTCTCAGTATTTTGTAGCACTTTTACCTTTCACATTCAATGTTTCAGGTAATGTCTGCAATTTTAAACAATGTTTATATTTGAGCAAATTTTGGACACGTAGTAATAAATGCATTTTCTAAATGTCAGTGTTAAAGCATCCTCTTGCACCATTCTGATAAAATTGGATATGAGATTAGACCCTAATACTAAAGGCAGTAGCTGGTTTGTTCTACAGCTCTGTTTTATTATGATGCAAGGATTTGAAAGTTAAACTTTCATATACTTTTGGATAATAATCTGAGATACAAATGTTTTTAATTTTTTTTCTAAGCTGCAAGCCTCTGACCTGATAAAGGTTGCATAAATATTAAGATTATAAAAAAGTATTTTTAAGAAAGATTAAATTTGTGACTTTTCTGATAAAATGTATATGCTTCAATTTTGTGTTTGAAGCATCAAAAGTAATCACACAGCTGTTGTCTGTGTTAAACTAGAATTGTTTTTATACAATGTTGATCTTCATTACATGTTAATTGGTATAAATACAGGCATGCACTGGATTTGGCTAATTACTCTTGTTTTCCCATTCAGTTGAAAATATTCACTTGAAAAGGTAATTAAAAGTATTCAAATTAAAAAGTGTTTTAGGAGAGAAATGTAACAAAACTTGTGAATTTTACATAGGTTCTGTTTTAATACATTCCTTAATAACATTAAAAGTATCTTGTTATACCTCTTTCAGGACAGCATGAGATATCTTAAATTCGGGATATGGATATGAAAGATACATCTATTTTTTTGTCATTCTAGGGATACCAAGAGTTGCCCAGTGTAACTTCAGGCTGCCTTTGCGCTTGGTTTGCTCTCCAGCCCAACCTTCCAAAGCAGCAAACCACAAGCTGACTATCGATACCAATAAACCTCCTGTCAGTTTTCTCACCATTTTTCCAGGTAGGTTTTTCAATATGTCTATAATAGGAAATGCATTAGAAACTCCAGCAGGAATTGTGTGAAATAATGAGGTAATTAGGAAAGCTACTGTTAGAATGTTAAAAAAGTGTGTTTTGAAGGAAATGATAGTGTAGTATTTCAGTAATAATCTACCTGGGCTGGTATGTTTGTCTCTGGTGAAACTGCAGATTTCTTTGGGCAGTGGGAATGATACAGGTATCAAAAAAATCATTTTACATAAAATTGCATCAGTGGTGTTGTAATGGGGAAAATGTGGGTGTTCATTTAAAAAAATAAGAGGGTAAAGCAAAAGTGTTAAATGCTTTATGTAAAGGGTACAGTTGCTTTAGAGGAAGATTTGTGGAATTCCTGATCTATCAGTCTAGAGCTGATCTTTAGTAATTTCATTAGCCTTTTTGGACCAAAAAGAAGACAGGTACTTAGCCTTTTTAACCTGGTATGATCCACTACGCAGAATGAAAAGAAAGGTGGGCACGCATGGACTTCTCAGAGTAGCTAGTTTTAGCAAGCTAGATGTTTGCTGTGCTCTGAGCTGAAAGCTGAAGAGAGGGGGCACTTAAACAATTTCAGGATAATTTCCACATTTTTTGCATAAATATCTTAATTAAAGGTGACCTTGCATCTGGTAAAAGGTGATAGTCTTTGGTCTGTGCACTAATCACAATTCTTTTTAGATGGTACAGACTTAATCTCTGAGAAATCTGTTATTCTTCCCCAGTTTGGGAGAAAAAAAGTAATGTGTGGCTCATGGCTCAGCTTCCCCCTGTGAATGAAGGGAGGGGATACCAAAGTACTACACACGTTCTCTACTTCTGAGCCCCAGGATGGAGAGCAGTCTTGTTTGAATTGCCTTTCCTAGAGGGCTGATATGGTCCTGGCTATGGCTTGAGGTTTGTTGAATACCCATGTCAAGTTACAGAATAATGTACTCAACTTCCTCTTTCAGATTTTGTTGAGCCGTCGTCTGAGGATGACCAGGCAAATGTTCTGGGATTTCAGTTTTCAACTTCTTCAAAAACCACTCTTCTTGCTTCAAAAACGTCACGTAAGTGATATTAGTATTAATGTAAAAGAGGCTTAATCATCAGTTAATAGCTGTACAGAATGAGTATCTAATCATGTTACTAGGGTAGACACAAAACTTCATAACAAAATGAAAAGTTATACTTAAACTACAGTATGTTATGGTGATAATTGTCTGAAAAAAATTGGATTTTCTTTAAGTTTTTAGCAATTCACGAATTGATACTGTTGTTATAATGGGAAGAAACCCCTCTTCCTCAAAGGTATTTCAGCACCTGTGTTTGGAAGTAGCAATCTACAGGAATTTTTGAAAGGAACTAAAACCAGGTTTTTAACTCTCCACTGACTTTCAGGAATCCTTGACCTTGATTAGGCATCAGGCCCTACTTACTTGCTTCCCTACATCTAAGTGAATACCTGTCTCTAGCTTTAGGTGTCTCTACATCTTTGTGAATGTAGAATTATACATTCAATAGCCTTCCTATTATGCTTCCAGCATGTAAGAACAGGTATGTAGCTACACTGTTACCTGGTCCAGTGTCTCTTGGATAGGGCAGTTTGTGAAGCAAGTAGTCTGTTCCAACCACCTGTGTGTTTCAGCTCTTTAAAAAAAGATTGGTTCTCTTCGTTTTGGAGAGTTTATGGTCTTGCCCTGTACAGCTACACAGTTCTTTCTTGGTGTGTGATGCATTGGAACCGCATCAGTTCAATTGTGTTCAGCAGTTTCCATGCCAGAAGAGCACAAAGCCTTCATTTAATACAGCAGACTGACAAATCAAAAAGCTAGAAATACCTATTGCTTGTTCCAGAGTTCAAATGGAACAGTGTGAATGCTTTATAGAAATTGTTTTATGTTAAAAATCAGAAGCTGTTTTGTTGATGAGAAATACATTCAACACAAAAATAATCTGCTTCACTTTTCAAGAATCAGTATTTGTGATGAGTTAATACATGCTGGTGGTGTTAGCTGTGAGCTGGGGCTGTCGAAGTAATGAATGTACTTCAGCTTCTAGTGAGGCTGTAACTTTTACTTCCCCCACCCCAAAACATCCAGCTTTTCCTCTCAGGTTTGTTTATTCACTAGCTAGGAATGACACTCCCAAGTCTTACTGTAAACTTTCCCACACTGCTTTACTGGTGAAGTTCACTTCACAAAGGAGAGTCAAAATATTTGTTTCTCTTAGTGTGACTGCTCATTTCTTGTGTCTGGGAATCCCTCCTTTAGAAAACAAATGAGTAGTTTGATGCCACCTTCCATGTTAGCAGCCTCTTTCCAGCATCCGCTTGGTGTGTTGGATCGGGTTGGTTATGGAGTTTCTTGGGGGTTTGCTTATTTCAAATATTACCTTGTTATGGAAGAAGGTATGAGTGTTATTGAAGGGTTTTAAGTAAGACCTGTTTAGAAAAGAATTGTTAAAGGCCTGATACTCGTGCATCATTGAGAATAGTTTTATGAACAGAGACTATCCATAACACAACAGCATTTTTTGGTAGAATTTCATGATATTAAAATGACTGTGCTTGACTGGACAGATCTTCTATGGAACTAATGATTTCAGGTGAAACTCTATATTATTTGGGAGTTCCTTATTCTGCTATGTCATCTAACACTGAGTTTATACTTTGTTAAAGTGCTTATGCAGCATTATCATTGGGGAAATGTTCTTCAAAAAGAAAATTTGATGTGTAGACAGATATGTTGTTGAGTTTCACCAAGGGCAAGTGCTGGGTCCTGCCCTTGGGTCCCACCAACCCCCTGCAGGGCTCAGGCTGGGAGCAGAGTTGGAGCTGGAGCTGCCTGTCAGAAGAGGACCTGGGGGTGTTGGGTGACTGTGGGCTGGGGATGAGCCAGCATGTGCCCAGGTGGCCAAGAAGGCCAACAGCATTCAGGTTCAGTTGGGTTTAGCTGCTGAAGCTGCTGACATGAACGAGATCTGCTTGCACATTTGTTTTTAATTGTATTAGCTAATCCCTTCAGAACAGTGTAGTAATTGAAGATGTTACTTCAGCCTGACAGAGCACTGCTGCAAAGAAACCCAGCCTGAAGGTCATTTTGACAGTTAAACATAGTAAAAAGCAGCTTTCCCCATGTAGATTAGGATTTTTTCTTTTTTTGCTGGAATTTAAAACTTTTAAAAGTGTAAAGAAGGCTTGACTGCTAATTGTGGCTGGGTTTTTCTCTTGACACGGGCTTCCTAACTGAGAAGTGAACTGAATCTTCTGGACTTCCTGCAGAGAACCTACTGGCAGGACCTCCATTCTTAATTCAGGTTGTGCTGTTGGACAACCTGTTGGAGTGTTAAAAGCCTTTGTAACCTACTGATGCTCCTCAGTCTCCTCCTTTTCTGTTTGAGAATTTTTGGCAAATCTGTTGTAACAGAGCTTATTTTAATGAAAACTTGACATGTGTTGGTTAACTGTTATAAAAGCACAGGGTGAGCAGAAGCACAGGTATTTCTCTAGTTTTTTCCGTTGAATTTTTATTTAAAGCCTGTGTTCAATACAGCTGAAGAGTCTGTTTCCTACAGTTTCTAAATCTAATTTGTCCTTTTTTTTGAGAGCTGGAAGATCATGTAAAGCAAATGACTGCAATTTTCTCTACTCAGGCCATGGTAAAATTAGATTGTGTTTGTATTGACCAACAAACTATGTATGGAAACTAAATATGCATTCTGGAGGAAATGAGTTTTATCCATTTAAAACCATTACTGTATTAGATATGTCAGTTGTAAATGGAATGACTGTTGATTTGGCTTGAAAACATCTGAACTAATTTCCCTCAAGGAAAAATCACTTAAGGCAAAGTATGATGATACATCCCACTAAGCCCAGCCATTACGTTGTGAGGGTTTAAAAAATGGATATTAGGTTGAATGTTATATTTAGCAGATGGTGTTCTTTTCTTTTACAGGCATGTTTTTAAATAAAACTTGCTTCTTTCCTGTTACACTGTAAACAGAATTTGTCATTCTCTATTCAGTGAAATACGTGTCCTGGGAATAATGCCAGTGGTACAGTCAAAGAGTCTTGAATTACTAATGTTGAGAAAACTTTTAAGTACCTTCGAGATCTAAAGAATTCTGGTTAATTTGATTTACTGTGAACCTTGTTAACAAGGGTAAAAAAAAGAACTAGTTTGTATCAAACCTCAGCGACTCTTTTTCCCTGTAACTGCATTTCTGTCTCCCCCGTTTGATAAGGTATGAGTAATGAAAAGAAATAAGGAACTGTTGTTTGGTAGTTTTTATCTTTAAAAAAAAAAATATAAAATGCTGCTGTGATTTTCCCACAGTGTTTTCCTTTCAACATTTAGTTCTGATTTTCTGGAAGCTGAAGAGAGGATTATACAAAAGTTAACTAGAAACAACAGAATTAAAATTTCATCCCACTAGCTTGGGAATTTGAAATTCACCAAGATGTGATAAGTTAAATGAATTTGCTGGGACAGATAACACTGGCTAACAGGATTTGTTTTTTCACTTCAGTTTACAGTAACACTTTCATTTCTACACGAAGCCATTTTTACAGGCCATAGCGTATAGATGGATAAAAGTCTCCTCTGCTAATTTTAGCTCTAACTAGAGTGAAGCATCAAACTAAATAATGTTGTCTATGACTAGTTGAAGTAGTACTAGGTATCTAGGAGGTAGAGATGTAATACAAAGGATATTGAGTGTATTATCTAAGAACTCAATAACTGTTTCCAAAAGACAGTGAAGATTTTAAGTGGACTGGAGTTGGTTTGTTACCACTGTTAGCAGATGCTTAGGATGCTGTGCTCTGTCATGATACAAAGCAAATTGAGCCTCATTCCACCTCCAACCCTCAGAAGAGCTCACTAAGGGTGTTATGGCAGGGAACTGTAGAGAGCCTGTTGCTATGACATTACCACTGAGTATTTTTCTTGTTTCCTTATTATGGTAGTTCTTCATAGTTTTTCTGTTCTTCATGAACAGGCCCATACTCTGAAGTAGTCCTGAAGCAAGAAATACTTTAACTTTGTTTTACTAAATTGCCTACTAAAGTTTGGATAAAAGAGATTATTAAGGACTGACATTAATAAAATACAATTATTTCATTAACACTTGTGAACATATATTTCTTGGGGAAATCTCCTTTAGACTTTGGATGCAGTTATCAATTTAAATTTGTGTGTTACCTAAACTATGTTATATGGTGAATGTGTAAGGCTGAAGTGTGTGTTTACGTCTTATATTTGTTCTTGTTTTCAAAGAACGATACAGGATCCAGAGTGATCAGTTAGAAGACCTTTGGTTGATAACAAAAGAGCTCATTCTTCGACTCGAACAACATTTCAAGAAGCAAAACTGCAAAGATTTTGCATGTACCTTCTCTGGTTCAATTCCCCTACAGGAATATTTTGAACTAATTGATCGACATTTTGAGGTATGTTCTGTAGTATGTGAATGTTAATATTTTGCTAGATGAAAAACTGTTTATTACTACTATGATTAATCAGGTTATAACTAGAGCTATTGCAGGAATTTGGCTTTCAGAAAATAGAAAGTTACATCTAAGATGGTGTTGGAAAAATGTCATTGTGTAGTGTTTCACGTATGGAGAAACTGGCTGCCCATGGCTTGGATGGGAGGACTCTCCACTGGGTTAAAAACTGGCTGGAGACTGGGCCCAGAGAGTGGTGGTGAATGGAGTTTAATCCAGTTGGTGGCCGGTCACAAGTGGTGTCCCACAGGGCTTGGTGTTGGGGCTGGTTTTCTTCAACATCTTGATCAATGATCTGGAGGAGGGGATCAAGTGCATCCTCAGCCCGTTCACAGACAACACCGAGTTGGTTGGAAGTGTTGATCTGCTGGAGGGTGGAAAGGCTTTGCAGAGGGATCTGGAGAGGCTGGCTGGATGGGCTGAGGTTCACCAAGGGCAAGTGCCAGGTCCTGCCCTTGGGTCCCACCAACCCCCTGCAGGGCTCCAGGCTGGGGCAGAGTGGCTGGAGCTGCCCAACAGAAAAGGACCTGGGGGTGTTGGGTGACTGTGGGCTGGAGATGAGCCAGCATGTGCCCAGGTGGCCAAGAATTTTACAAGTAACATGAGCAGTAGCTCACTGCCAGCAGAGAAGCTATGGGTGGTTCTTTCACTGTCATGTTACTTGTAAAATTGTTTCCAAAATTTGTCTTTTGTTTTAGGCTATTTTACTCTTCTGTACTAATGAAGCCACGGGGTTTTTTTTCTGTATCATCCTGGTAATTACTTGAAGTGTCTTCAGACCTTTAAAAAACTGACTGACCTTGTAGAAGTAGCCTTGGAGCCTCAAGGAAGTTTACCAGACCAGATATAAAATAAATGTAATTACTTTTTCCTGTTTGGTCATGCAGATGACAATGAAAAATCTGCAGTAGTTTGGCTAGCTTGTGGAAATAACTAATAAAGGGAAATATGTGCATTCCTTCCACCCACCGCTTCTCCAGCAAAAAAGCAGAATAGCTATTTTAAAATTGCTATTAAACTCAGTAATGGGCAAAAGTATCTTATGTGTGGAAGAGTGGGAGATGCTTCTGGATGTTCTTTCATGCTGCCAAATTTTCTGGGAGGTGGAGCCATCACTGCACAGAAAGATGGGAGCTGTTGTTGGGATTCTCTGGGAGTTTTAAAGGATTCTGCCTAGACCCTGGTCTGTCTCTCAAGCTCATGAGTTGTTATTCTGTTAGTATTTCAATTAATTTGAAATTCAAAAAAATTAGGGTTTTTTTTAGTGACTTGTATTGTGGAAATACCTAAAACATGAGCTTCATTATATTGTAGCACAGGCTGAAAGACACTGAAGCTAGAAATGCAGGTGGGATTGCTGCAGTGCATTTAATTATGTTGCAGCTGGCTATATTGAATTCCTGAAATGTTAGGATATTTATCTGGTCTAAAAAGTATCAAATAAATGTAATTTGTTTTCTAAACTTCAACTTATTTTTTCAACTGGAAAGCTGTGTGTCTTAATGTTTCTTCTGGTGACTTCTGCTAGTTCCAGCATGGCAGCTGTATGGAGTTCCAGCTTGGTGAAAGACTCACCTTTATTTAGTGATTTTTTTTTTTTGTGTTAGAGGCATATCCTGGAAAATGGCCAGGTGATTAAATGAATGAATTCTTGTTGCCTGGGCGTTTGTATAATGTTCAAAGTTTTCACAAAACTTGCAGAAAGTTTGTTGCTATAGCTGCTCAGTAGATATAAAATAAAAAGATTTCACTTCAGGAAAACCAATCATTCAAACAGTGCACAATTCAGAATTTTCCCCATACTTGAGGGAATAACCACGTACTTTCTCTTGCAATGAATATCAAGTGCAATACAGGGTGAGCGTGTCTCACAAGCAGCACACCAGAGCGAGAAGCGGCCTTGAGAACCTGCGGGTGAAACTTCACTCTTCTTCTTAGGCTGCTGGGTGAAACATTTATGCTTTTTCACAGATTATTGTGGCACCTGACAGTTATTTCAGTGGCAAATGATAATTCTTACCAATGTTAGTAAGCTCCACAAGGAATGTAGAATATGAAACTGGTATAAGTGATGTTATCATGTTTGAATAATACACGATCTCACAAAAATTTTACTGTCGTTCTCCCATTTCACTTGGAATGTGCACACAGAACGTGTGTGACCCTGAATTAACCTGAATTCTTCAAAACCCTTAAATTGCAGCTACGTTTGAACGCTGAAAAATTTCAGGAGCTGTTATCTGAAAGGGCTGTACAGTTTCGGGCTATTGAGCGGCGGTTGCTGACACGATTCAAAGACAAAACTCCTGCTCCTCTTCAACATCTGGACACCTTGTTAGAAGGAACATTCAGAGAGGTCAGTACAGTTTGATTATGAGCCTAACATTTCTTTATGTTGTTGGTAAAACTTAGCTTAAAGCATACAAGCTATGCTTTCCTGGTTACATTTACCATCCAAGAGACCAGGAAGCAGTAATTTGTTTAACTTAATATTCCCTGTAACTTTCCAGATGATTTGCAATAGTTTTATTTAATCTGTGACCACAAAATCTTTGCTCTTGGGTCACACCAGCTTGACAGCACATCATTCTTTCCGAACTGATGTTGATTGTGTAAATATTTTATAGTTCATGTGAAAGTATTTTATAGTTCATAGCTTGTGTAAATATTTTATGGTACACTGTAAACTGGTGGAATGGTTTGGCTGGTGTAACGTTCACAACAAAATTGTCTGAGGCTGACCATGTCCTTCCTTACGGGGGTTTTATGTTCTAATCCTTTCAGAATGTGATAGCTGCAGAAGAACAATGTTTCAAAAAAATCAATTCCTAAACCATCCCCATATTGGAAGTACTCAAGGAATACCACATTTTTTAAATTCCTTTTCCTGCCTCAGCACTGTGGTGCTTTCGATTAACCTTTGTTTCATGATGTGTCCCTTTTGCTAAGAAGTTACTTTATGCGTTTTGTGCTTTTCTGTCAGAGGATCCGATTTTACTTTCTAATGTGCCTTGTTAGAGAAGTGGAGTCACAATTAGATTCCTTACTGGTAAAAAGACTTACCTTTGTGTGCTGTTGTGTGTCACAACAATTAAAAACCAAAGGTGTTGAAGAAAAATATTTTTCCTGTTTATTTCCTCTAAGAAAACATTTAAGATGAAGAAAACTGCCTTTCCATGTACAATTACACATGAGTAATGTGCACATGAGACGTGTCTCTATTTCAGTTGTTACTGTGAATGAGTTAACCATGAGATGCTTTTAAGTTTGAAAGTGCGGGTTTTCTGGTTACTTTGTGAAATACTAGATATTGCTGTGATGGGTGACTCTTCAGCACTTAGAAATGGTGTGACTAAATCAGCCCTAAAGATAAACACAGGTGAGTCTCTTGAGTCTGCTTGTGCTGTGCAGAACTGTTGCCATTGAACTTAAAAGCAACTAGGATAAGCTTGGCTGTTTCCTTATGCAGCTGACTTGAAACCTGAATATGACAAATAATAATTATATATCAAATATAATTGAGAATATGACAAAAATCAGGCAGTGTAAGTAGATGCATATTGCAGAACCTTATATCAAACTAAGTTGATATTTTGGTATTTTATATTAAAATATTTTTGATATTTTCTATCAAACCAATATGAGATGGGTGCTTTTCTTAACAATTACCATTGCAAGATTTTTAATTAGAACCAGTGTAGTTAAAAAAGGAGGAAGTTTGTTTTCTCTGGAGAACAAATGTGTATATTTTTCCACATTTGTTAAAACTCTGTTTTAGGCAAGCTCATATTTTTCTTGGTAGATTTCCTTTGTCATCTTTTATTCAGTGAATGCCCTTGTAACAATGAGATGTTGTTATTGTTAGTATAAATGTGAAGTAGTAATTACCACAGAGACCCCCTGCTGCACATGTTTTGAAAGTGAGAGCTGTGGTAGGATTTTAATACTGTCTCTTTGCTGTGCGGGCAAAATTAAATTGCTTGATGTTGCATTTGCTATATTAGAAAAGACCTTGTTTTCTTCAGTATAATCTTCTGTCTCTGTTTGAATAAATACCATATTTTTAATACATCAACTATTTGTATTTGATGTATGTTTTCAGTCAAGGAATAATGAGGCCTGATAAATATAAGCAGTGTAAAGTCTCATTCCAAAAATTCCTTTAAGCATGTAGCCTTTTTAACAGTTGAGTTAATATGACTAACTTGAAGAATACTGCTTTTAAGAAATAATTGTTCAAACAAGTTGTCTCTCTTTTTCCTTTTGGAAAGTTGTCTGTATTGAGCATGGTGGTTGTGTTCAGTAGTTTTCCTAATACAGAATGCATTCAATGAAGGATGATGAGCCATACCCCCCTGGCTCTTAGGGGAATCACTCTTATGTGCTTCAGTGGATTTGGATTGAACTCTCAGTGATAATAGAAGCCTGAGTTTTTCTGCAATAAAATGGATACGATAAATCCCACAGCGAAGTACTCTGTTGGAAAAGAAATTTATTCTTATTCTCTTACCATTGTCTGCAAATCTCATCTCCTTTATGTTAAATATTCTTACAATGAGAAGAAAAATTTGCATCATGCCACTATAAAATTTTGTGTGGCCATCAAAAGCAATGGTTACTGGGAATGAGTTGGGAGCTAGTTCCCAGGAACTGGGAACTACAAAATGAGTCTGAGAAATGGTCAGCACAGTTGCATAACCTTGGACATCTAGGCTTAGTAGGCTGGATCTTGAGCATTCAGGAGACGCTTCTGTAGAAGCAGGAATTTGGGGAAGGATTTGGAAGCCAAATGTCTCTAAAGGAATGCACTTGTTCTTTTGATTAGTAATATCCCAGGAGTTGCCCTTTTTCTTTCAATGACAGTTTGGAAAAAGACATTTCTAATATTTTTTGAAAATGCTAAACTTCCTTACACAATTGTTTCTGTCTTATCCTAATTTAAACATATTTTTGAAATGGAATTTAAGCAATTGTGCTATGAATTAATGCCAGCTGCTAAAATGTAGGACTGGCCCAGCGTGTCCTGCCAGAGCACAGGGTTGGCATTTAGATGTCCTTCTGTTTGGTGGTTGGCTGTGGATAACTTCTCTTGCAAAGGGCTTGATTCTCTTGGAGTCCTTCAATCCCATGTTATTTTCAGAGTGACACTGAGTCGCTGTACTGTATGACAGGATCTTTTCTAATCCTGAATGTTGAAGTTTAAATAATCAAATCTAAAGCTAACTTTGTAGCATTCTTTTCCTCAAAGAGGAAAAAAATATTAGAGCAACACCTGATAAAAGCATGCAGGATCTAACTTAGGCCTTTGTTTAAGTTTACTCCAAAATACACACTGAAAAAGAACATTTTTCTCGTGTTAAAGTGTTAACCAAATGTTTTTTTAGAAAAGCATCCAAAAAGGGGAAAGCTATGATACAATAAACTTTCAAAGTTAAATGTATGTAGAAAAAGCAAATCTTTTATGTCCATGGACATAATTTAGGAGGCCATGGGAAGTGCACTAAATATTTATGTTTCTTGAGGTTTCAGCAGTATGTGTAATTAATCTGAATTTTGGACAGAACTTAAAGGAACTTGTCTAGAATCTGTTTGAGCACATCTTACTTAAGACAATTGTGGGGAATTTTCACCCTAGTGCTGCTGATCGCGCTTTTTATGTGTCTCTTTTGCTGTGGTTTGTGATCAAGCAAGAGCATTACAACTTGTCCAGCAGTATTAGAAGTATTAAAAATAAGTAATATTTAGTCTTAAAATACTGTCTGCCAGCTCTTGTCCATTTTATAGCATTTGACACAAACAAGCAAAATTAGTTATGTCATGATTGAGATAACTAGTTGATTCTGAATTACATCTTTGGAATAATTTGATTTTTCTCTCTGAAATTTTGTGACTTCAAATGAAAACTAATATTCTAATTAAGAGTTGACAAATACCTAAATGTAGGGGTGTGTTTTCCTTCTTGCCTAACACTTTTGATCAGTTTTCAGAAGAGATCCATAGCTGATTTAAATGCCTATTTTGGAGAGCCTGGTTTATAGGATGTGAGGTTCTGGCCCAGTGTTCAAGGACTTGCTGTCATCCCTGGGGATATTGTCACATGCCTGCTGTATTTCCATTCAACACCAGCCAGATGTGAGTGTGGTGCCAACTGGAAGCTTTGTGTCTGTGTCAAAGTTGAACAAAAACCCTCATGCTAACATCCTCTTCCTCACACTGCAGCAGTGTGGTTATGTGGCTCCATGTTGGAGATGGGTCATGATCGTCTGTCTTTCAGCTGGTGTGGAACCATTCTGTGACTGGTCATACCTTTCTCTACAGATCTGTTTTAACTTTTGGCTGTGCTGTTGGATGCTGTGACAAGCAGAATTGTCTTTTGACCTCTAAGCAGGAGCTCTAATTTGATCTAAATGAGGGGATCGAGTGCACCCTCAATCAGTTCACAGACAACACCAAGTTGTGTGGGAGCGTTGACCTGCTGGAGGGTAAAAAGGCTTTCCAGAGAGATCTAGAGAGGCTGGATGGATGGGACAAGGCCAATGGGCTGACGTTCACCAAGGGCGAGTGCCAGGTCCTGCCCTTGGGTCCCACCAACCCCCTGCAGCTCTCCAGGCTGGGGGAGAGTGGATGGAGTTGCTGGGCCAGAAAAGGACCTGGGGGGTGTTGGTCAACTGTGGGCTGAACAGGAGCCAGCAGTGTGCCCAGGTGGCCAAGAAGGCCACCAGCATCCTGGCCCATGTCAGGAACATTGTGAGGAACAGGGTTCGGGAGGTGATGGTCCCCCTGTCCTGGGCACTGGTGAGGCCCCACCTTGAGGCCTGTGTCCAGTTTTGCGCCCCTTTACACAAAGAAGACCTTGAGGGACAGGAGCAGCTCCAGAGAAGGGCAGTGGAGCTGGTGAGGGGTCTGGAGAACAAGTCTCATGAGG
>BJBW01005748.1:23389-35566 GCA_004320125.1 Scolopax mira
AGGAAGGGGTAGCCAGGGGGGGTCGGTCTCTTCTCCCAAGTCCCAGGCGATGGGACAAGAGGAAATGGCCTCAAGTTGCACCAGGGGAGGTTCAGATTGGAGATTAGGGAAAGTGTGTCCATGGAAAAGGTTCTTGAGCCTTGGACTGGGCTGCCCAGGGCAGGGGTTGAGGCCCCATCCCTGGAGGGATTTCAAAGCCGGGTTGACCTAGTGCTTAGAGTGATGGTTTTCATCAGAGTTAGTTTGGTGGTGGAGCACTTAAATCATTGATGGTCTGTGGTCAGTGGCAAATAAAACTCATTATGTTTACTAAAACACAGGGAATGTTGTTAAAGGTCCCTTAACTCCTTTCCAAGATTATTAATCAGTTGATAAAAATCTCAGAAGTTATCATTAATGATTGGGTATTCTCTCTAGTCGCGCTTCTGGCACATGGCCTCAGGAACTCGATGTTTTGGGACTGATTAATTTCTTGATTAGGAAGAACTTTCACCACAAAACAAACCCGTTAGAGTTTATCATGTGTGACTCAAAGGCTGTATATCACACCCGCTCCTGGAATAGTCATTTTCCCCAGATAATGTCAGCGAGAACTACACCCATAATATAAATTAGCTCTTTTGGTCTTGAATAAATATGCTGTTCTTTGGAGGAGTTATATTTAACTTCTCTTGGTTTATTGCTGTTTCTGCTAAATGTAGCTTTTTCATAGCCGCTAAAAGTAGCTTATTGGCTATTGCATATAATTAAAATTCTCTATTTCACTGGTGTTCAAATAGTGTTATGTTTCTGTTTCCCTAAGACTTACTTAGCCTTAACAGTGGAAGACTTCCAATGTCGTCAGAGCCTCTTTTTATTAGAAGATGTATTCCAAAAATGCCTGAAAGCAGTTAGCTGTGCTGGAAGATTGCTGGCACACGCTCCTCTCTTATGGATGGAGGTAGCAATACCTGCTCCTGCATTGGCCACCTTGGCTACAAGGGCACGTGGTTGGCTCGTGGTCATCCTACCACTGTGCTGTTGATCATGGGTACTCTTACTGGTGGGATGTTTAATTTAGTCACTGATGATGGCTGGCCCAAAATGGCTTGTATAGACTGTTGGCCTACCCTATAGACCCATGTCATGGAGGGGAATGGACTTCAGGTCATCAGTTCCCTGCTCAGTACATCTAACACTGCTCGGGACATGAGCAGCTGAGTGAGGGTACTGATTGGTGTTTGTTACCAGAGGGTTCTTATGTCTTACCATAGTAGTGGTCTGTAGATTCCTGCAGATGAAAAAATATTCAAAAATAGAATAGAAACTTTATTAAAAAAGCATAATGTGTTTCTTTGTGTATATGTTCTTTGCAGTCTGCTTGGAGCTGCTGCTCTACCCACTACCTCTCTGAGGAAAAATGTAACTTATGTGATCATTCTCCCAATTTAGATCTTTTTAATAAAGGTACAGTTTATGTTGGAGCTAAACTGTTGGTTAAATCTGTAAATTAAGAAAAACAAAAGGGAAAAGAACTTTCTTCTCTGTTTCTTTTTGCCAGTTGGCATCTGAACAGGACAATTTAATGTTTCAGCTGTGCTTAACTACTGACTTCCACACAGTAGGTGTTTCTACATTGTGAAGCCTTTAATTATTCTGTTGTGGATAGTTTGAACCAGTATGAAAAAGGAAAAAGATGGTTAATGGAGGAAAGATCGGTGTAATGAACACAGGGGGTGAGAAGTCAGGAAGGAAGAAGACAGTAATGATGAGTGTCATAACTACAGAGGTATTATTTTAAGGCTTTTATTGAATAGACTATTCTGCCCATTCTGCTTGCCTTCAGTTAAAAAAAAAGTGTTGTGGCTGCTGATTTCTTTTTCGTATTGGCAATTAGTTATGGATACAGACTTGGTATTATTTTGACATAGTGTTTGCTTGAGTCCTGTGTTGGATGGCTGACCAGGATGCTGGACTGATGAGGTGGTAGATTTTGACCGTAAGAGCTATAATCCTTATTTTTAAAAAAATTGTCAGTGAACCTAGATAACATTATGTATGGGCACTTCCCAGGCTGAATTACCGTAATGTGGGAGGGACAAGTGGAGAAAAAGACATTATATACCCCAGGAACTGGATATTTTTTAAAAATGACTCAAAGGAATCATTCTATTTCCCTTTTGGAAATTTCAAAGCATTTGGTATGGATAACATAATTTTTATCTTGTTCCTTGTTTCTACACTTAAGGCCAGTCAACTTAAAAAAAAAAAAGCAGCACCTATTAAAGACCTTTGAATTCTGAGTCTTTCATGTTACAATGAGTCTATTTACTGCTGTCAGGAGGCTCCTAGTATATTTCACTTGAAGAGTTTAACAAGCATACCTTGGAGTGTTACTTTTATTTTCTGTTCTGTGACACTTAGCAAAATCCCATTATGCAATTGAGTAGTATTATAATGTTTAAAATGTTAATTTGTTCTGCATTCCACTAAAATTGGATTTTTTTCTTGTGCATTGGCCCATGCGTTTTGTATGAAACCTATAATTTAAACACTACACCATAGAAATGCCCTAAATTAGTAACCTTTTGCCTTTGCTACCTTAATTACATCTCATTATTTAGTGCTTAAAGAGAAACCTCTAGCTATTGGTTAAATATTTCCTAGCTAATTAGATTTGTCATGTTAAAGAAAACAGTAGCCTTTGCCTCTGTTCTAAGTTGAATGGATTGCAGAGTTTGGAGACAATTCCATGCTTTGCTGGAGGAAAAGTAAACTTTTGCTGCATTTTTCTTTATTTCTTCACTTCTCTTTAATGAGCATTTCATTGTGTGTTAGTTGTCTGCTACGTTCCAGTAGGCAATTGAAAGTATGTTTTAAAATAAGGATTTTAAGAGACTGTTAGGTTTCAGTATGTTCCATGTCTTCTACCTACATTTATTCCTTTTAGCTTCTACAAGCTCAATTTCCTTTCTGTTTTTATTGTGGACACAAATATGGAGCAGATTACTTGTTGGCTTCTACTAGCTATCTTTCAGACTTTTATCTCCTTTTGGGCAGAAATCTGTGGTGTTTGATCAGGATCATAAGGAATATCATTAAAATATCTGTTGAACTGTCTCTTCTGAAAAATTTAAAGATTGCTTCTCTTGTTTGTGGTTTTTTTTAATTGCATGCAGAAATGATAAGGTGCACAAGCTGTGAACAGCTTGCCAGTTGACTTAATCTTCATTATTTTATTCGCATCTACTGGATTGTAGTTTTGCATTTTATTTTGCTTTATCTTTTGCTATTTTTTCCTTTGTACAAAAGCCTATGGAGAGATTGTAGTTTTGTAATTGCAATTAGTTAGAACTCTACCACGTGAAGTTCCCTATTTATGCAGAGAGATCCTGTTTCATCTTCTCTTTTACTTTTTTTCCTGAGATCCACAGGAGTGGAAGCTTGTCTTCACCAGCTGTGTCCATCTTACTTGATTCCTACCCAGTACTTAACTCGTGCTCTCCCTATGTAGTTCTTAAATGATTGTCCTCCATTGTCCATTTGCTTTTGGAAGCCTAGTGTCTCCAAAAAGTCCCTTCGTGCATTCTTCCCATATGTTTTGTTACATCATGGGTTAAAAATTGCAGGCTGTTGTGGTTTCAGTTTGAAGTATTAATCTTCATTTCTGTATATTGCTGACCTTTTTTTTAACACAGAGGTGCAGAAGAGAAATGGAGGAAAAACATGTTGATAGAAGTCTTCATCTTGCTCATATGTTTTTGCTTTTGTGGGAACCACAGAATGCTATGGGGTTGGAAGGACCTCTGGAGATCTGGAGTCCAACCCACTGCCAAAGTAGGTCCACCCAGAGCAGGTTGCAGAAATGTTGGAAACATCTGGCATAGAGGGTAGAAATTTGTTCCTATGAAAACCAGTTCTAGTTTCTGAGATGTATTTTGTTTAATGCTTTCTGGGGGAATAGCAGCAGTGCATTTACAGAGAAACTGGTTGGCCTCTCCAATTTTAGGCCAAGTACTTCAACCTCTGAAGTAGACTATTCCTCTGAAAAATTCCTTCCACGTTTTGTTTCCTCTGTCACTGTTTGTACATTCTATACCTGTAAGCTCTGAAACCATTACTTCATTAGTCATGGGAGGGTTTGAGTGATTTGTTGATTAGTGACTGTATTCATTCTTGGTTTTGAATTCAGATAGGCAATCTGTAAAGGCAATGACTTTCCTAAAGACCCTGTTCTTTAAGGGAAAAAAAAAAAGTTAAAAAAAATAATTCTGTGGAAGCCTTTCCCCAAGAAGAGATTTTGAGGTTTATGTGGATTACAAAAAATTAAGAAGGGTCCCTAATTTTCTTTCTGAGCAAAACTGCCAAGACACAATTTAAGCAGGTATTAGTAAAAATTAAAAAGTATGCTTTGTGTTCTGGGACTGATGCCAGTGTCAGTATTTGCAACTCCTAAAACAGGTCTAAGAGTGAAAGCTTTTCCTCCTTGCCCTCAGAAGGCTGCTGGAACAAGCCTGTGACACTGCTGTTCTGTTACATCCCTCTTATTGAGTTCCCCTTCACATTCTTGTTGTGGTTTTTATAAGTTTCTGATCAATGTAAAGGACTTTACTCTCAAGGGGTGGGGAGAAAGAAGGAAAGAAAAAAAAGTCATAAACCTTTATTTTGATCATGGGTGCAGTTTTCTAGTAGGAGTTCACGTTTAATTTGTGTAGTGTGTTTGGGTGATTCTGGAGCAGATCCTCAGCATGAATTATCAAGGGAGTTGAGAGCTGCTCTTGAGAACAGCTGAGGTCTGTTCTCTAGCCCAGGTAAGTGTGTTCATAGTTTAATGAAGCAAATGAGATGATAAATTATAAAATTTCATAAGTGTAGTAATATTTTGGAAGAGATTCAAAGGCTTGTCTCATTTTCTGTGAATGTTCTAATAACATATGTTGTCTCTTAACTTCATATTTTTATCAGGGACCAGGTGGGAAGGGGGTTAGGTTTCTGTGCATATCTTGCTTTTTTTAAAATAGTGTGTTCCTCAGTTGAAGGCCAGTTAAAACACTGTATTTAAGTCTGGACTCTTCCAGTCTGGGTTTCAGGAGGGTTTTAGTGCTGTATTGAGGCACTTTATTTGTTGGAGTCTTATTCTTGTCTATCTAGGACTGTTGCAGGTGCTCAATCTTTGAAAATAGGCCACTTTATTGGGCCAACTAAATATGAATTTTAATGTCTAAATTCTGTTTTGAAAAATAAATGTGCTTCAAAAGGGAATATTTTTACAAGAAAGTATGTTCCTGGATTTTTGCGTCTCGTTTGTTAACTTTGCATACAGAGCAATATTGCTTGCAGATGAGAAATGGATTGTTCCAGCAGAGTGCAGCAGAAGACAGATATTGTAAATACGTTTAGCTTTCTTGTGAAGAGTTGGTATATTGTGAAAAATTAAGAACTTGGATAAAGACCTCATAACTCATAGAACACCAAATAAATTATGGAAGAACTGTGTAAGATTGCAGTTTAGTTAAGTTCTTTCTGAAGGCTTTTCCTTCTGCAACTCCAAGCCATCCTTAAAATTTATTAGGAAATAAAAGTCTTATTATATAGTGAATAAGTAAAGGCTAAGATCTCTCAAAGATTCCTGGTAAATAAAAACAGAACTTTGAATTATAGGTAGCTAAATGCTACTGCTCAGTAATTTTTCTGGGGCTGGACTGCAAGCTGGTGGAATAGTTAAGAATAATTAAGAATTTTTCCCTTCTTCCCCATACTTATGCTATTACTCTCATGCCTTTTACAATTTGGGTGGTTTTTTCCCCCTGCTTGATTACTTGGAGGTTAACAGGCCTAATTTTTTTGGCCTTTGTTTCACCATAACATGTAAACATTTTCTTTAGTCTTTTTAAGCCTTATTTTAAAAAAACACCATTAAGAAAAGATTATGTAGTTACCTTAACTCTCCAAAATGTAAAGAAGAGTAGTGTGCACATACTGGTTTCTGGATAATGTACACAATTTGAGCCGGACTCCTTGTTTAATCTTGGGGAAAATTCCCAATGATGCAGAAGGATTCTTGCATGTTCCTTATATGTGTGTTTAAATTCACTCTAAGGTATTTTTCTTCATATAGGCAGAGTTTTGCTGGCTATTAGTAATGTAAAAGAAAAGTGAAGAGACTACCTAGAAGTATGTTTTCTAATAGCACTAAAGCCAATAGTAGTTTTCAGAAGCTGAAAGGAGGAAACTTAGTATTAAAGCATTAGGTGTAAGCAAGAGCTATATATTTAGCTAGAAAAAAGTGAATATTCAGAGATTGAAAATTAAAATACATATGTAAAATATTTCTTAAGAAATCTCAAAGGAATGTGGTTTTCCTTAACACATCTGTTAAAATTTGTATAATTTGAATCAAGCCATACGTTTTTCCTAGTAGTTTCTGGTGGTGTTCCCATGTCAGAATTGCGATTTAGAGCCCTGAGCAGGTTTATGTTTTCAGTGTTTGGGTTGCAGCCTGATCCCCGGTCCCCCTCATCCTGGGTTTCAAAATGCCTTGTGCTGCCAAAGTTAAAGTGGGAAATGTTCCCAGACGAGTGCATTCACAGCTCATTAATCAACGTGAAAAGGTCAAATAAGGGAGTATGGAATCCCTGTCCAGTCCTTTGTGGGCACCAGAGACCCCCGATCCCAACAGTATGTCCTCCTATCCTGCAGTGGGTCTCTTCCTCCTCCTCCTCCTCTTGGCACGAGTGGGTGGCCCTTCCTTGATACCTTTGGCCAGTGCAGTAGACCTTTCTTCTCTTCCTCCTCCTCCTCCCTGGTGAATGTGCACAGTTCCCCAGGGCACAAGCTATAAGCTGTAAAGAAGCTAGTGTTGCCATGCTGAAGGGTTAGAGGTGTGTGTTTGGAGAGAAATCAGAGCAGGCTTTTAGGAGGCTCTCCCAGCATTGGAGTCTGCGGCAGCCAACTGTTCCCCAGTCTTCTCATGTCCTCAGACTCTGGCAGCTGGTGGTTACAGCCTCTGATATATGCTGAAGGATTTTCTTCTGTGGTGACCATGAATCCCTCAGATGGCAATAAATGAAAGTTTCTGATTAAGCTGAAAATGCCTGGGTTTGGTTCTGACTAGGATCTTTAATACAGTGTGAAATAACTCTAAATTTCTGGGGGACCTGTAGACTCCAGCGGGGCTCAAGGCCCCTTGTGTTTTGGGTGCTGTGCAAGTGAGGGATAAAGATTTTCTCTTCCTGAAGATCTTGACATTTCAGTACACCAAACCCTAACCAAGTTGTGAGTTTAACAAATCTAACATCTTGGGTAAGGATGAAGGTCAGAGTGATTGTATTTAGGAAATCCATTACACAATAAGATGATTCTGGGTTCAGTTTTTGGCCTTTTTTGTTTAAACTTTTGGATCTGTCTCAGTCTGTAGTCTGAAGGGAATTAGTTACTGACTTTTCCCATACTAGAAAATTGTAACAGCAAGAATGGTGTGAAGCTCGTCTTGGTTTTGTTTTTGTTTCTTTTTCTCTCTTTTGCATCAGCTTTGCAAAGACTTTATTTGCAAGAAGACTAAGGTGAATACATGTAAAAATCACTATTGAGAAAATTGTTGGAATGGTTATTATTGCTGTGAAAGTGATGCTTAATTTTACAGAGCATATTGTTAGTCTTGGTAAACTAAAGAAAGTGTTCAACAAATAACAGACCACAGGGATCATGAAAACAAGTTTAAAATTATCTCTAAATAGTGTGGGATATGTAGCAGTGACTAATTTTAGGGCTGCCCTGCAGTATTTATTATCTTAACACTTCTGTTGTGGCAGCACAGTGTGGCCACACTCAAGTTGGAACCCTTCTCCGCAGGCTGGCAAAGCCTAAACTGCCAACCCTGCCTCGAATGCCGCACAACCCAGTGCAGCATTTCTCTGGCCTTTGTTAACGTAATGGTACCTTCACACTGAATGATTATTATTTTTTTTAGTTTGGTGTGGGTTGTTTTTTTATTTTCCCTGTCTGCTTGGAAGTTGTAAACAAGGAAAGATAGAAAATAAGGTGCTTACAAATTAGACAAACAATCTCATTAGAATTATGTAGTTTTCTAGGTTGGAAGGGACCTTTAAGATTGTCTCCCCTCAGCCTCCTTTTCTCCAGGCTGAACACCCCCAGCTCCCTCAGCCTCTCCTCATGAGACTTGTTCTCCAGACCCCTGACCAGGCTCTGTTGCCCTTCTCTTTTACAGCAGCATTGCCTTAATGCTATAAAACCAGGTATTTTTAAATTGACACAGAGAGCAGCCAGGAGCCAGCCTCTGAGTTTCCCTTCCGGCAGGCCCAGCTGTGTACCTGCCAGCTGAGTGGGATTTCAGGCAGGTAGTTTTTTGTCTTTTTAATTGCTTGTGGTTTCATGAATTCTGCTAGGAAGGCCACCAGTAGATCTGAAATCACAATTTGAAAAGCATGCAGAGTTTAGAGAGAGAGGTGTCACTGCAAAGATTTAATGAAGGTAGTCATAAAAGGTCTTTGGCTTGAGGAGTCTTTGGGAGTCAGTAAGTTGGTTCTAAAATTAATATATGAAAAAGTTACTAATGTTTGAGAGCCACTTTGTGTCAATAATAGAATGAAGGTTTCAAAAATTCAGCAAGTGGGAAGAATGTTATAAGAGTGACTACAGAGAGCACACTTACCACTGGGAGCTCTTTTGAGATGAGGAGAAGTGATAAGTTGAAGAGAAGATGAGATCTGGTTTTTTTTGATTGAGTGATGGTACAAACTCTATTCCCCTGCACTGACTGTAGCTGCACGGGGAGAGAGAGGATAAATTGGGGGCTCTGGAATACAGAGCTCTCTTTGTTATCCTCATACCAGACCCCTTGCAGCCTTCCTCCTTGCTTTTCCAGGCCCTGTGACTGGTAGGGGGTACTTGTGATCCACAGAGTCTGGCTGTGTGGAGGTTGTGGGGCAGCAGGACAGGAGATCTGAGCCCGGGATGGGTTTGTGAGGCCGAGAAGAGAGGTGGGTACGGGCTGTTTTGAAGTGAGGCATTCTGTAGGGAAGGGCTCTCTATGCTCAGGTCTTGGGGCTGTGAGACTGAGAAGGAGGACAAGGGAGGCACATGTCTAGGAATGGCTGTCGATACTGGGTAAAAGAAATAAGAATTTAGGAAAACTGGGGGTGGGAGGAATGTGGAGGGCTTGTACTTGAAGGAAAAGATGAGTAAGATCACACACTGAAGAGAGGAAGAATCTTGAACTCTCAGACAAAAATAAGACAAATTATTTTAACACATAAAAAATTTGCTGTAGTTTTAAAATCCAGATATTTGAATTATAGGAGCCTAGAAATGGTTTAAAACAGGAGTGGGTGTTCAGACTTTGTGTGTCCTGATTGCAAGGGGAAGGGAGGATGGAAGGGAAGAAAGCTCAAAGTAGAGAAGGTAGTCATGCTTCAAAGCAACAGTAAATATTTGGTAGAGATAAAGCAACAGTTATGCTGCTTTTACACTTTTTTCACAGTTGATTGTTTTCATCTAGTAAAGATAATAAATGAGTAATCATAAAATATCTGTGTTTGGAAGTTCTTCCCTTGTTTTCACGAAGAGTATTTATTTTCCATCAGTCCATTACAGTGTAACATTGATCGGTGCGTGTAATGTATTATTCATACTGTTCTAGTTTCATCCCATTAGCAATGCCAACATTCTGCTGAATTCTGCGGTGCTAATCTTGTGTGAAGAGGCTTTGTACAGAGACTTGTGCTGAGGGGCAGATCCTGTTTCAGTGTAGTGACAAGACAGAGCGAACAACAGCGCCTTATTGATAGCACCCAGACTTTGTCCCCCTCCCTCCCTCCCATGCGATGAGAGTCACAGACGTCCTGGAGACCTACAAACCAGTCTAATGCTAGTACAAAACCTCCCTAAACCTTTTTCATTTGAATCTTTAGTATTTAGTACAGGATCTTGCTTCCTGTGCAATATGCCCAGCCCAATCTCAGTCAAACTCAAAGATAATCTATTCTTTGAATGATTTGGGCCTGATCTGCTTAGGTGAATATTTAAGATTTCTTTCTTTATTTTTTTTTCTGAAAAAAGGGACTTCTCCATTCGGTATTCTGAGAATTTAGGCCATGAAAAATTGAAATCTCTAGACAGATGAATAAAAACTAATTTGAAAAATATCTTAGCTCCTAAATACTTAGGATGTGGAATTACAAGGAAATGAAATTCAAAATTTGAAAATTTTTTTCTTCCCAACATTTTCATTTTTTAAAACAGCTGCGTAAACAAGAAACAATCTCTTCCTGGCATGAATACTTTAAAAAAAACAACTCATGCTTGAAGGTAGATATATCATGAAGGAGAAATGATTGGCATCTCTGAAACCATATTTCTTTGTATTTTTATCTTTGGAAACAGGGAGAGCCTGAAAAATTAAAAGCTCAGAGATCAACTGACCTGATTCACAGGGTTTTGAAAAAATGAGATATGAGGGGTGACAGAGTCTCAAGATTTTAAGGGGTAATAAGGGAGAACGGGAGAGTCAGGCGTACAAAAGGAATAGATTCAATAATCAAGGAAGAGTATAGCAAAGGAATAGAAAACAAAAGTTTGAAAGAAACAATGATCATGAGGGAAGGAGAATATTCTTGGACTTAAGTGTGCTCTTATTGCAAGAGATATCCTTGTACTTCAGGCTTTGTTGGGGTTTGGGAAAAGATTTGCTGAGTCTCAGACACTTGTTTCGGGCATCCTGAATGTCTCCTGCAGATGTCTCTTCCCTTTTTCTTCTTACTTTTCTTTTTCTTCTGCTACATCTAACTAGTATTTTGTGGGGTTTTTTTAATGTTTGCCCTATACGAATAAAAATTATTCATTATTCTGGAGTTCATTGTATCACTCCTCTGGAGCTAAATTGACTTTTTTTTTTTGACAAAGTATTTTTTCATCACAACATGCTGAGTCACTAAAATTAACCCGTGAACTTGTATTAGCCAGTTTTCAGGTTTTCAGAATTAGAATATTCTGACAACAACAAATATTCAAACACTGTCTACATGGAGCGTGTTCTTGTTCATGTTGAGCTTTAAATTGAGTTGTATTTCCTAAGACTAAAGGAGACAGTTGGAAAGGTAACATTTTGAAACTGAGCTAAATAAATGTTTCACTTAAATTTTATTTTCCACCCTTCATATTTTTGTTCTTTATTTTGTATTGTCTATATTAAGAGCATGACCATTTCAAAACTCAAACTCCACAAAATTAAATGTCTCAGAAATGGAATAGTGTTGAAAATTTTACTGGAAAGTTTTAATACTATGTGTTTGTGTTGGGTTTTTAAATTGCTGGATGCTTTGTGAAATGTAAACATGAAAAACTGCACTTCATTAATTCTATTTTTCAAGTTGTTAAGTAGGTATGGTTTTTATATTCATTAGACATAGAAACCATCGGCTGAATAAATTCTTGCATTAGAAAGAAGTCTGAATCCTTGTTCCCAAACCACTATTCTCAACGTAGCATTCCCTTCCCAGCTAAGGTCTAAAGGGAATCCAGATGTTTATTTAAATATTCATAACACAACTGCAGTTAGAGCTGGGAGGATCATAGATACCTGTGTTCTTTTCACACTACATTCATCTTGTAGTTAGAAATGTTGTATTCATTGCAGTGCTAGCAGATGAGCTCTTTGACAGGGAAATGCCCTTTTTTCCCCCTTTCACAAGTAAGGCTTTATGGAAGGGAGGCAGTAGAGCTGTCTCAGAAAATGTAATGTATTGAGTATTGACCCCAGCCCCACAGAAGAAGCTTTGTGTACTGTATTTAAATATTGGATTCTCAAAGAATTCTGAATTTATTTGCACTTGCCCTAGGAGTGAATGTATCTAGAATGGGCATAAAACATTTTAAAGAGCTGGTCGCAGCTTTGTAAGTGAGGTGGAGCTGAATTGCACAGTGAAATTGGGGATTTTATTTCATTGTTTGTGGAAAAGAGAGTTTACCATCCTGTCTGAGGATCAGTGAAGCAAGGAGGAAAAAAGAGACCTGCTAAATCTTTATTAGTTTGTAAACCATCTGAAAAACTCTTTATTTGGCAATGTTTGACAATCTTCCTTAAGAATTATGATCAAAATCTGAAATTTAAAAAATACGCTACCTGATAAAAATGATGAAATCCTGATCTGTGTAAAATATTTCTATTGAGGCTGCTTTATT